>VZRU01008300.1:0-15857 GCA_013398155.1 Pedionomus torquatus
TATATAATATCCTATTTTTTATATATATATATACACCGGTCTTTTTCTCCTGACAGGGCAGCAAAGCCAACCAAGCTCAGTTCAGCCCAAGAACCACCAGGTGCAGGGTGATGATGGGTACACAGTGATGATGGGTGCAGGGTGATGGTGGGTGCAGGGTGATGGTGGGTGCACAGGACACACTGGGCGGCGAGAAATCTCAATCCCATTCTCAGCTCAGGGGATGTTCCACCAATAGCAAAGTCACTGCCTCTGCAGCCTATTTCTGGGCGCTTTTAAATGAAGCTTTTCCTCCCTTTTAGGTTACTGTTTTCCAGCGCAGGGGCTCTTTCCCTTTACACCAGAGCACCAAATCCATTTGGGACCCCACTGTACTACTGTAACACAAACCAGTCTAGATGAGAAACAAAAAGTTCTGGGTTCTGAAAACACATGTTTTTCAGGCTTCGGAGTTTAGTCGGGCACTAATAGTAAAACTGTTGAATAGTGTATTTAAGACTCAAATGGAAAACAGAAACTTCCACAACCACAAGTTGTACGAGACAATGCACACAACCCACGGAATGGAAAAATAGACCGTCTTCATCGTGTTAATGATGATTTAGAAAAGCAGATGTTCCAGAGCCCACTAAACATTTTACTTCTATTCCTTTGCACACAGCTTTAACCATGTGTTGCTATAATCTCCATTATTATTTGCCTCCGCGTTCATTTCTATCCCCGTTACTGTGTTCATCATCATAGGTAAGTTTTGGATCGGTGCATCTTTGATTAAACAGCTCCAAGTTGGCTTCTGAGACGAGGAGCTTTAAGGAAAAGCAAAAAAAAAACCACCAAAAACCATAATAAATTCCATTCTGGAAATAGCACCACAGCAGTGCTATCCGTAAGCATCCCCAGAATTATTCTGCCTGTTATTTAATTACCTCAGACAAAGGTTGCAGAGTGCACCGAAATCTATCAAGGGATCTGCAGTAATATTTGGAGATCATTTCTTTTACTGCTTTATCATTAAAGTTTTATGTACTCTTGCAATTGATAGAAGCAATAAAACACTTCTGAAAAAAAAAAAAAAACCCATAGAAGAAGAAACAAAAAAGCCATATANAATTGAAAGAAACAAAAAAACCCTTCTAAAAAAAAAAAAAAAAAAACATAGAAGAAGAAACAAAAAAGCCATATACATGAAATAAGCCCCTCTCATCTTGAATTCCACCGGCACTACACCCACGGCATCATTTAACAGTTTGTTAGGTCTGGTGTACAGACTACACTCCACTGGATCACGACAAAGTACTTAGATCTAAATACATTTCCTCTATTTATCCCAGTTGGAAAATCTAAATAGAGCTGTTGGAGTGAGAGTGAACGTATCACTGTTCAGTTTATAAAAACTGTGTCTTTCTGCTTCTCAAGAGTTTCTCTGGACATAAACCTGGAATGTCACATAAAATAAATAAAAATATTTCAGTAAGACACGCTGCAATTCAGGTACCAGTTACGGTTGGGACTATGGAGGGGGAAAATTATCTGTTGAAATATTTCGGCATCACACACATTCCCAGTGACCTGAACAGAAATCCCGAGCACACTGAAAAGCAAAGGTTGCTGCTTCTTAGCTGATACTCAAAGCTCAAGTGTTCCTGCAGGATCCTTCTGCAACACCCACGCTCAAAAAAAACCAGAAAGGAGATGCGCCGTCTCAGCAGCACCTCTTGGACTTCAAATTTAGTAGAAAACACCCCGGCATCCAGCACTGGGGTCGTTAAATGACTCATTTGATTTTAAAAATGAGTCTCTTTAGGGAAGAGATTGGCGCTGGGCGAACGAGGAGTGAATCTGATCAGTAGGATCTTTATTTCCAGTTGAGCACACCCCAGAGAGAGCCCCGCTCAGTCCCCAGTTCCTGGGCCAAGTTCCCAGCTAGTAAAGGCCCATCAACCCTTTTCTTACCCTGCGAATCGGATTTCATGTCATTAAAAGCCTATAAATATAGAACCCAGCTTGGCCTTTTTAAGGTGACGTACGTCTTGATTCGTTTTATTTTTAAGAATATAGTTGAGTGATAGTACCTGCCGAGCTTAGCAACACGTCTTTTGGTGATACTAAGCTCGGCAGGAAACTTCTGCCAGTAAGTGCCCATAGTTTAATAGCAGTTCCATCAAATACTAACATCAGGTACAGGGGACACAACCTACCGGTGACAGAATGAGCAAAATTTTGTTGTCCCAGGAAGTCAAAAGATATTCTACAGCCACCACAGGAGAACTTAAGCCATGCATTATCATAATGAAGTCGACTAATTGCATCCACGCGCGCAGGGACGTTGCATCAGCACTGCCGAGATACTGAAAGACGGTGGGGACAGAACGAGTCGCTCGTCAAGACTTTTGAAACACAACTTGTTTGACTAGAACCAGTGAATTCCCAGCGTCGACACCCGGCAGCCTCAGGAACGTTCCGGACTTTCTTTCTCATGGTTAATTCCAACACCCGGGCACTGACTGCTGCCAGAATCCCCACTCCCACATAGAAATCAAAGGCTGTGATGTACATCTAGAGAGAGAGCCCTCCACCCTGCCTTTGACAACAATGCTGCTTTTCTTACATATTTCAACTTAACTTTTCTTTTCTTTTCTTTTCTTTTCTTTTCTTTTCTTTTCTTTTCTTTTCTTTTCTTTTCTTTTCTTTTCTTTTCTTTTCTTTTCTTTTCTTTTCTTTTCTTTTCTTTTCTTTTCTTTTCTTTTCTTTTCTTTTCTTTTCTTTTCTTTTCTTTTCTTTTCTTTTCTTTTCTTTTCTTTTCTTTTCTTTTCTTTTCTTTTCTTTTCTTTTCTTTTCTTTTCTTTTCTTTTCTTTTCTTTTCTTTTCTTTTCTTTTCTTTTCTTTTCTTTTCTTTTCTTTTCTTTTCTTTTCTTTTCTTTTCTTTTCTTTTCTTTTCTTTTCTTTTCTTTTCTTTTCTTTTCTTTTCTTTTCTTTTCTTTTCTTTTCTTTTCTTTTCTTTTCTTTTCTTTTCTTTTCTTTTCTTTTCTTTTCTTTTCTTTTCTTTTCTTTTCTTTTCTTTTCTTTTCTTTTCTTTTCTTTTCTTTTCTTTTCTTTTCTTTTCTTTTCTTTTCTTTTCTTTTCTTTTCTTTTCTTTTCTTTTCTTTTCTTTTCTTTTCTTTTCTTTTCTTTTCTTTTTCTTTTCAACTAGCAGCCAGCTGTTAAAATCTGGACTCAATTCATCTCAAGTGTGAAAGACCATGTCAAGCGCGGGCAGTGCCTCACACCGGGAAGAAGGACACTTTGTCATTTCCCCACTATCTGATCAACTATGGTTTTAGGCAAGTGGCTGATGTTAGATATTGGATTATGTATTTTTGAAAGCGTGCCATACCCAAGCATAGCTAGAAAGTGAGCACACAGCTGAGGAAGGACATATGGAAAAGGTCTTTGTGCTCGTTCTTTCTGGAAAAATCAGAGCTGAAGAACTCGGAAGAGAAGGACAACGCTTTTTCAGTGGAACCTCTTTGCATTTGGTAAAAAAAAATCCCTTGTGAGAACCAGCAATGGGGCTTGTAAGTGCTTTTGATTTCTTTTTAAAAGCTGCTTCAAGGGAAGAACATGAACCCATATGCAACGGAGCAGAAAAGGGAGAATTCACTTTTTTGGCTAGAGTTGCCACCTCTGCCGGAGAAGCCTGGGGATGGGACCGTGAGGAGGAGCCCTGGGTTGCTTCCCCGCTCCATCGCTTGTGTACAGCACAACCCGCACACAAGTTTTGTGTACGGACTTAGGCAAGGCTTTGTGCTCCCCTGTGCCTTTACTGCCATCTATATCTTGAGAAGGAAAGCACTTTGCTTTGTCACAGAGATGTCACAGGCCCGTTAGAGACAGAGCCGCGTTTGTTTTCTGGAGCAATCCAGAAAATCCGAAGCGATTCAGAGCGCCCCGTGGACACGCCACCACTGCAGTCCCCGAGAGCGAGACGGGACAAAGAGTGACTCCAGGGCTTTGTCCCCTGCAGAAAATGAGAACAGAACTGAAGGATACAGAACCCCTGGGTTTTTTTTCTGTACCAAGACCGGAGCCCCGGGGGAAATGAGAAAGTGCGGCGAGAGAGCAAAATAAAGCTGTCCTGCTGCACGAGGCCACGTGGCCTAAATGTCTTCCATCTTCTCTACAGAAAAATAGAGAAAAGTCAGACTAACTCGGATGTTGCAGTTTAAATTACGAGGGTACAGACACATGTCGTACTCAGCGCAGGCGAAGCAGAGATCTCAAAGGGACGGGACAGCACGGCTTTATGAATATGAAATATTTTAAGGTTTGCACGATTCACAGCAAAACACCTGAACTGACTCAGAGAGCTCGAGGCACCGCAATCACAGAACCCCCCGCTGTCAATCTGCAGGGAAGATAATTTAGCCGCTCCCCCCCAGCCCTTTTCAGGTGTTAATATCCATGTCCCAAAATAAAGCAGACATAAGACACCAACAAAAACATCGGTACGGGAAAACATCGTACGAGTAAGGAGTTTACAAGTAAATAAAATACTCTTATCCCTGCGTATCTACGTGCTCTTGCATCTGTGCTTTATTTGCCTGTAACTCCTCACGACCGTAGGAAAAAATATGGGCTTTGTTTAGTTGGAGGGACTGGTTTATCTCTGCTCCTGACCCTTTAATTTGTCATCTAGCCAGCATCCTCTCGGTGAGAATGTTTCTGGCACTCCGAGGCTGCAGTTAACTTAATAAGGAATGTAAGCGCAGTCAGATAAATTAATTTCAAGGTCAAGCACACTGACAATGGAAAATGGATGCAAGTGGCAGGTAACAGAAGAAAATCCGCATGCATACTGATACACTGCTAAAGGCAGATGTTACCGGGTAATTTAATCTCAAACGGAACCGATGTTTTCAGTTGCCCTTTTCCATTAAAAGAATTGTAGCAGATGCAAAAATCAAAGATTATTCAAAGAATTAAGATATGAAAAGCATGTTAGATCACTAAACTCCAATTAGTTAAATTAAATTGTATACCATTATCTACCTGTAGCTTTATTGGTAGCCAGCATTAGCACTCAGCTTGAGCAATAATAAAATTAGAGAATAACACTTTAATTGAATTGCACTTAAAAGGATCATGCTGACAAATGTGATTGTATCTGGCTGTAATGCACACCTTCTCCAACGATCATTAAATCCAATGAAATGAAAGTCACAGGATCTTGACAGCTCTCTGAAATAATCTGTGAACCATGCCGTATCTCGCAGTTCCTAATCAATTTAGAGAAGCCTCATTAAGGCTCTGCAGCTAAAGAACACGTAAAAATCAAAACAAATTACAACACGTTATGGATAACTAGCTAATCATATCGATACAACAAGGATGTATTGTGTTGCACCAATTCATTTCCTTTAGAAGAAGTGTTTCCCATGGATGATTTAGGGATTGTTATTCATAACTGCGAACAGCCAGCCCTAATGTCAGGTTTTTTCATCTTTGCTGGTAATAAACATTTCTTATGCCGTGTCTTCACTGAATTGCAGATCTAATACTGGACTCTATGACTGCCTGCCTGTTAATTATTTGTGTGCCTGGGCGTATAGTTGTTTCTCCCCTTCGCTGTTTTTGCCTCTCTCTAGAGTACGCAGAAACAATGATGTGTGATTCTGGGAACAAATTAGACATTATCAGTTACCCATGTGAATATTTCTTGGCAATTTTTGTTCCCCATGAGTAAGTACTTTGTTGCTGGATTATTTAACAGTCAATAACTCACCCTCACTCTCTCCTACCTTCGGTGGCTGTTTCCTTTTTATATGGCAGCTAATACAAAATAGTGTACCTTGATGTAACACTTACACATGAGCAATTTGAGCTGGGTAATTTAGCAGATTAATGAGACCAGCCAACAGGCATTTAAAAGTGAGGCATATCTGTGGCACTCACTCTTGATCTACTTAGTCAACATGGACTTGGCCAGTCACCTTTCCCAGTGGACTCTTCCCAATCACATGATAAATCATTCTTACTCAAATATTTCTTTTTAAAGATTCCCCCTCAGCCTCGGTTGATAAAAGTCCCAGGCATCAGCCAGAACGCATGGAACCAGATACAAGCTCCTCTCCTCCAACACGGACAGTATATTTAGTCACTTATTCTTGCTGTTGATTAATGTTCCTTTAGCTTCGAGCGTTTGAGGGATTGTTACAGTGTGACTTCTGCTCTCAACAAAGCATAAAATTGGATATAGCACTAAAGAGCCACTATATAATACCATCCTGTTTTCCATCCATTGGACTGATTTGCATGGGCCAGTCCAGACCGACATGGGAACAGAGTTTAAAATGCAATAGTAGATTAAGACAGAGTATGATACTGATGTTAAATACAATTTATAAAGCAGAGGTTAAGCTATCTGAAAAAATATGGCTTTAATAAATACATGCTGTTTCTTCTGTTCTCTTTCTGCATGAGAAGCAGAACAGGATTCCAGGCAACATATGGATTTCTACATACTATTTAAAACAGTTTTTAATGCTCACCCAAGGCATACCAAGGGGCTATTACACATGGAACATACGGCTCAGCAAAGGCAATAGTGAGTCAATAAATATTTGAGAGGGGGTTAGAGATTTAAACACAAAGATAACAGATCTAATAACCAACCAGAGGTTTAACACCGATTAAAATTAATGTTATTGGCATCGTGGTAGTACCTAGAGGTCCAGTCACTCCAGAACCCTTTTGTACGTGGCAGAAAACAGAAACAAAAGAGGACTCAATCGTCTCCCAACATTCTTCTCCAGGAGTGCAAGGAGGTTTTATGGCATCAAAAAACCAAATGCCCTTAGCCCTAAGGACCTGATCCAGCTCTGAGTGCCCCTCGCTGCTGTAACCCCCGTCAGCAGAGGGATGCACACTGGCCTCCAGGCAGCACAGGCCAGACGAGCCCTTTTAATGGGTTAAATCAGCAGCTGAGTGTGTGAGTTCACCCGGACCCCTTTGAAAACCATTTTCTTGACCCCCCCCAGCCCTGTGGCCAAGGTGCTGTACCTGCCCTAGCTCGTTTCACCACCTGACCTCCTCTGGCACAACGCACTACACATACTTTTCCATAACCTGGCTTTACCCTGCACTTACTCTTACCTCTGACAGCCAGGACAAATACCCTTAACTGCACCTGAATTATAGTCGTGGCGCGGAGATGGGAATGGGAGGCTGGAAGTCTTTGTGCCATCTTGGAGAAGGATGGTGGGCACAGCACACAGCAGAGAGTTGCACCCTTCCACCTGGGGCTGTCACCTCTAAACACAAAACTTGAGAATGGGTCTTGGAAGGAAAGAAACCCCTGTCCTGGTCTGAGGTAAAATGTGAACCAATTTTTCCGTTTTACAGTTTTACTTTCTTAGCTGGGCCTCTTCTAACTAACTAAACTCTGAAATGAACAGCACATTGTTCAGAGCTGTTTTGTCTCACAGTGATAAGACCTGATTATCCCAAGGGATGGTGCAGAAAGGCCCTTGGTTAGACTTATTGCTAGAAGAACCAAGGGCAGATAATTTTCGTCGTTTGCCTGTTGGAAGTGGAAAAGCGTAAAGGGGTCCCACCTGCATTGGGGAGCGGACAGGACAGGGGACCCANTTTTTTTCTAAACCCTTTAATCTCTTTAATTCCTTCCTCTCCTCTCTTTGACCCAAAGAGGGGAGGGGAGGACATCTGTCAATCAGGTTTTGGTAAATTTGGCTGAAACCATGACAACCCCAAAAACAAAAGCAGAGATCCTGGGAGGACAGATAGCTGTACGGGAACACCGGTAAGTTTTTCTCTCTCAGTCTTTCAGGAGAAGTCTCCGACCTCAGTCTCTAGCGAGGTGTTGAAGGGGTGACGTTGTAGAAATAAATATCTGTACTCTAAAGAAATACCACCATCCACTGGGACCAGGACTCACTGGGAGAAGAACGGCTACTTGAGACTGGGAGAGAAACGGGGAGAGAAACCTGAGCGCCGGGTCGAGCACCTCGCTCCGTTCTGCTACGGGGAGCGCTCTTTACATAACCCAGCAATTAATCAGAAACAACACACATTTGCGGTTCCCCTCCGGGCAATGAAAAATAACTAATGTACACGTGCAATAACTTTCGTTTTAGCAAGAAATTTCATCCGGCTAGTTCTGTTTTGAGCCAAAACACAGTGTGCGTGTCAGACGGCCACGGCTCTAAAAACGGCCAGACCGGACCCAGCAACAACCGGAGTTTGAATATGTTTGTAAGCAGGATTCCCGTCAATATTTCGAGGCTCGTATTAAAGGGTGAATGATGACTAGGCCTGCCAGAAAATATATTAAGAAAAAAGCGGATGGGCCCCTGGGATTTTCTGTCATCCGCGTCCCTGTTATCACCAACGTAGTGCCAGGCGTGCGCCTCCCGTGGGGCCCTTCTCTGCCGCCGTCCATGACAGGGACTTCGCCTTTCTTCGGATTCAGTGGGGCTGCCGGGAGGGGGGCTGTCCCTGCCAAAGGCTTTTCTGTCCTTTTTAGGTGTTTTCCTCCCACAGGATTATCCAGCAGCCGGCCCTGCGGTGCATGGCCCAGGCAGGATTCGGACGATGCGCACGCTGTCTCTTGACGCGTACCGTTTTGGTTCAGAAAAGGCTGAGTTATGATAGGACAAGGGGGAATGGTTTTAAACTGGAAGAGGGGAGATGTAGATTGGATATTAGGAAAAAATTCTTTCCTGTGAGGGTAGTGAGGCACTGGAACAGGCTGCCCAGGGAGGTTGTGGCTGCCCCATCCCTGGAAGTATTTAAGGCCAGGCTGGATGGGGCTTGGAGCAACCTGGTGTGGTGGGAGGTGTCCCTGCCCAGGGCAGGGGCATTGGAACACGATGATCTTCAAGGTCCTTTCCAACTCTAACCATTCTATGATTCTCTGATTCCATGATCTGCTGGTCCCTGACTGCCAGGCCGGGCCAATTCTAAGCACAGAGTCTGAACGGAAAGCAGAACGTAGGTAACCGGTGATGCCAAAAACAAATTTTCAAAAGCCTTAGATAATAATGAGCAAAAAGCAAGGTATTCCACATTTATCCCTGCATTCTCACTGAATGCTTCAATAAAAGGCCTTGGTGTTCGCCCTAACCACGATCTGAAAGCTCTTTCTCTGCAGCCACAAGGTCTAAGAACTTCCTTTGAGAAATGGAAGGAGGGATTACTGCATTTCCACCTATTGCCAGAAATGAAAGCGCTAAGAAAACCACCGAATGTTCCCAGGTTCCTGATAAGACCACCGCTGCTGGCAACGCTGAAAAACTGAAGAGCTTCAGCACGAGGTGGGCCCTGGCTCCAGGCTCGCCTCTGGCTGACCTCGCCTCTTTACATCTCAGGAAAATCAGGCTAATGGGAGTCAGCCACAGCAGGAGACGGGCCGTGTGTGCCCCACACACCCCACTGCGCGACCGGGACGCTGCTAGACGTCATCTGAAGCTCAAATCCATACATCTGACCCATCAGAACTGCTCTGAGCTGTTTACAACTTTGCTCTGAAAGAACCCTTCGCTATGAAGAGGTTAAAAATGCCTGGCTGGGAAATACGGTCGTACACGTTTTTCATTTTCCACAATTTCCTTCTCTCTCTCTCTCTCTCCCCCAACTCAGTTTCAACTTGTTCCATCTCATGCCCATTTTCAGCACCCAATCGCCATCCCTCTCAAGCTATTTTCCTGCTTAAATGATGCCGAAATAATATTAACAAGATTTTTTTTTAATTTTTTATTTTATTATCAGATTACAGTTCTCATGTGAATCAAAATTGCGTGAAGGGTCTGATCCTGCCTCCCTTGAAATCAATTGTGGTTTCATTCAATGAAACCAAAAGGTCTCTCTCTCGGTGAGGAGTAACTCCAGGGCCAGTGACCATTTATTATTCATAAGCACGGTCTGGGACAGACTGATAAATGACCCCTAACCATCCCACTCAATTTCAAAAGGGGAAAGAACCAGTACGGACTGATTAATGGCTCCAGCAATCTCAAGTCTTGCTAACCTTACCTTTACAGGGACAGGGAGATGCCTGACGGGTATAATATTTATATAACAAAGCAATTATCTCTGTAATAGGGATTGTTTCAGGATGCATTCGCTCCCAGTTAAAGGTAGGGGGGCTGTGAAAGACATGATCTGACACAGCATGTAAAATTGATAGATGGAGGTTTGTACCATCTGCTGTGCTTACAAAATGCAAGTAGAGACGATCTGAATGACAAACTTTGCAGCAGTCGGGGCACAGGCGGCCTCTGCTGCAGAGGTTTGGGCCCAAAGGGAATTCAGGTTGCTTTGACTTAAGTGGGGGTTTCCATTAAATCAGCCAGAAATGGTGAGAACGTTGGCCAGGATGCAGGAAGAGCCGCTTACAACTTACAAAAGCGTAAGTAGCCTGAAACAGGTGGATCAGCCATACCTCAGCCAGTAAAAGCCTGGATCCAGAGCACACCTCGCTGAGCAGCTGATGAAAGGTCCTGAATGAGGCTGAAGGAATTCAATAAAGCCAAAAAACCTTACTGGCGAGAGGGCAGAACTCAACAAGTTACACGAACGCAGAAGTCAATGACTTTGAGAAACCTCCAGGGACTCAAATTACCTGCAAAGAGGAGATTGCTAAATTCAGTGAAAGAGGGGGGAAGCAAAGGGAAAGAAGCTGTAGAGGACAGCAAAGCACTACTGTTGGGAGCGTGCAAAGAGGAAAGGTATCACTGAACAAAAAGCAGGAGCTGAAACACCCCATCAGATGCTTGGCAGCAAGAGAAAAGCCATTATAATTTGGCTGTATCTGGGTAGCGATACGGGGCAGCATCAGCTTTCAGCGCAGAAGAACTGGCGTCTCGGCCCAGCAGAGCTGGGAGGCCACTGCCCCGCTTCTCACCACGGGCTGTGGGGTGGGTGTCTGCAGGGAGGGGGCAGCCTTCCCTCTCAAAACACCCCTATTCATTTTGCCCGTGTTACCTGAAAAGCCCCCAGCTAGCTCTGGAAAGGGGAAGATGCTCCTTCTCCTCCAGGATGTTCTCCCAACAGGGAGAGGGAACTGGCTGGTCCAGCTGCAGGTGGCATTTATACTCCTGCTCCCCGGGAGCCGCCCTCCCACGCTCATCCCCATCCTTCACACCGCTCGGGTGATGAGAGCGAAGCAGATAACAGACGTGACCTACGTCCAAAGCCTCCTTCCTCAAGGAAGCTGTCTCTTCAGAAGCTCTCCATGAGCCCCGTTCAGCCTCAGACATCCAAACAAAGCAGAAACATGAGATGCCAAATAGCGGGCAGGTTGCTCTGAGCGTCTGCGAGTGGTCGACAGGTACCGGAGCGAACTGGGCTCACTAAGAGACGTAGGACATGGGACACTAATGTCATGAACTGTCTTGGGAAGTCCTGCAAGGAGAAACTGCTTCTCCCTCTTGCAGGCAGACCCCCACAGACACAAAGAGGGCTTCACCCTCCAAGAGCTCCATTGCTGGCCTGAGATCTAACGCAACAGAAGTTGCAGCAAAGCGGGTCATTTCAGAATTGCAGCAAAACCTGGTCAAAACGAAGAGTTCTGGATTTATGGCAGAGAACCAGTGATAGTAAACCAAAGAGGAGAGGGAGAATAATAAAAACAGAACATTCAGCAAAAAAAAACAAACAACCCAACACAAACCCCCAAACATAAATACACTTTTAAGTGATCTCAGCTGCAACAACTAACAGGTACCAGCTGTTACAAGGTGCAAACTGAAAGTCTGGGGCAGAGCAACAACTTGACCAGTTCTATTCAATTATGAACAGGGCTGCACCTAAGAGGTGTGCCAGTAGATGGTGCGTTTATTTTAACCAAATAGTTACCTGAAAGCAGCTAGAGCTCCCTTTAGCCCTGCTGCTTTGTTTTGAGCCCACATTCCTTGCTGAACCTACTTCGATTTTACTCTCTGAAGTTTTCTCACCTCCTGTTTTATCCCCTTGTGAAATGTCACGGAGAGGATCGCTCTGACCAGCCTGATAGAAATGTTTGGATCATTGAGTGTAATATGCTACCCATATTTGCACTTCAAAGCATCGTGCTTTCGCAGTTAAATATAACTCTGTGCCATCAATAGATATACCAGGGCCTTTCCTCATACGCTGGCACCACACATCAGCTCCAGGTTTACCTCCGCTGGCTTGTCCAGCCCCTCATTTACCTTAACAAATGTCCATGCCCCTAAGACCACACACAAGCAGCTGGAAGCCTACAGATTTCTGTGTCCTCTTGTCATGCAGCGCTGGTTCGGAGACATCTTGGCTCAGGCTCCAGTTCTTGCTTGTTTTCACAGTAGATTTCAAGTATTTGGGAGACATCGTTTCATTTGCTTTTATCTTATGATAGCTTGTTCAGCCCCCTTCACAATTAGACTCTGTCATTTTTATGGCTCAAAGTGGCTCAATTTATTTTTATTTTTATTTTAAAGTAGGTCATGTGTAACATGAATGCAGCGCATCAACACATCAAGGTTTGGTGTATCTCAGTCCAAGCACCTGGCATTTGATACCTCTACTCTGCATGTTATCCAGCCATCACATCCACTGGGTGCTCCCAGCTCACTCAGCTCACCTCCTTCAGAGAAGGATGGAGGGATCCTTTTGAAGAACAATTGGCAATTTATGGGAAAGATCAACAGAGAAAACTCTAGATCTCTTCATCCGTAACTGCTGCATGTCCTTTCACTGGAAACGTTTAAGGCCAGGCTGGATGGGGCTTGGAGCAACCTGGTGTGGTGGAAGGTGACCCTGCCCAGGGCAGGGGGGCTGGAACTCCATCATCTTGAAGGTCCCTTCCAACTCTAACCTTTCCATGACTCTATGATTCTATGTCACACCCTGACACATCTACCTGACAGCCACAATAGGTCCAAAACGTTCCTCCTGGCAGGCAAGGTACTAAATGACTGTGCTTCTCTATTTTCTTCTACCTATAAGAAAAGAACTACTACTATAAGAACAGCCTACTACTTTAAATCAGGAAGTAGTATGACTGATGCACATCTTAAAGACCAGCTTTTAAAGTTAAATGGTGACCCATGAGAAAAGAAGGTATGTGATTAATTCTGTAATACAGTTCATCAACCGATTACATAAAATGCCCAAGAAGCTCCTAACATTCTCCAACAGGGTTCTCAGCCTGGCAGCCCCCTTGGCAGCAGAGAGTCGGGACAGGCCCCGTGCCACACGGGGGTTTGCCATTGCCTGCACACCAGTAGGGTTCCACATTTACCTGAAACGCACGAAAGAAAAGAAGTCTAAGGCTGCTCCCTGGAGTAGCAGTTCCAACACGGGCATGGATGTGGGATGGCCCTGGGATGTGCTGCCTCCCACTTACAGCTGCTTTCAGTCTCAAGGGCAGCAAGACTGGAAGGAGTTTGTTCACATCTGGTTACAAAAGATCTTATAAACATGCCTGACGTGACTCAGGGTTAAAAGGGTATCTCTCTCCTGGATCTTAAGAGTTGTCTTCAAGTAGGTTTCTCGCTCTGTTTACGTCCAAGCAACATTTTTCAATCAGGTGTAGCAACCAGCAGGATAAAACAGCCTCAGGATCCAGCCCCTAATGCCCAGTCAGCGCACACCGACACTCCACGGCAATTATTTCCCTTTCCTAACTTGAGACACGGAACGTCCTGTCTGCCAAGATCGGCCCAGCACAGTTATGCCTGTCTTTGCTTGACGCAGACTGATTTTCCACTGCAGATTCATTATGTCACTGAATTCAGTCACGGGAACAGTAACATTTTCACACATGTGGGAACTCATCTTGCGAGCGCAAAGCTCATTTATTACAGCGACTTCTTCAGAGGCTGCAAGTATGCTCATTTTAGAATGAGGTTTATAATAAGGACAGATGCTGAACTGGTGAAAACATGCAAATTTACCCGAAACCTGAAGTTTACAGCCAAGACCGTTTATTGCTGGTAATTAGTGGCTATTTTTCCTTCTTCCTCCCCCACCTTTTTTTTGTTTGTTTGTTTTTCCTGGTGCCTTGAGTATAAATAAAATAATAAAGGCAGCTTGGGGACTTTGTAGCACAGTGGCTTTTGATTGCTTACTCTTAACTCACTAATGACTGATAAGATTGCGGAAATTAAAGTGAAGGGGCATCTCTAAAGCTACTCTGCAAGAGGTACTAATGCCTTTGGCTGACACTTGGACTAATGCACTAAAGCCTGAGGAAAGGATCAAGGACTCTCCCTCTCTCTCTCCGTAGAGCAGAGCAGAACATAATTTGGACATCAACGTGAACTTAATAACGCTGTGCAGTTACTGCAGCCTCCTAATTAGAGCCCATTTTTATTTTGGACCATAATAGTAGTATGTTTAGAAAACTTAAATAATTTCTGTTTATGAAAGGCTCATCCAGTCCGTGCTGCTAGCTTCAATTCCGAGCACACACATGTATAAGTAGTTTTGGTCAGATATTCACAAATCTGTGCAACAACAGGAAAGTCAAACAAATCACCCACGGTTTTGAACACATCTTTGGAAATTCTTTTCCTTAAAACACCGACAACTAATTATCTGGGTCAGCAGAAGAGGGAGCTACTTTTTTATTAAGAGCCTTAATAACACAGCAGCTCCTTTCACACATGTCATAGCTATGGGTGGTATTAAAATAAATAATAATATCATAATAAAAAAGAACTCTCATTTTATTGAATTAGTGAGAGATGGTCTCCCCGGTGGGTGAAAAGAGAAAGCCCACTAAAATGCTACTTTAGGGTTTCCTGGAAATGCAGTGAATTTGAAGTTTCAAATAAAGAAAATATACCAATTCAAATAAATTGATCTTTTTCACTACGTGAAAGTAGATATTAAAGATATAATTCTCTTGAGTTTTATACCTGCACTGCCATTGATATAACTGCAAAGAAACGTTCCAGTTTGCCTTAATTCTTCTACATGAAAAATCAAACCCTATATATATTTGAGTATCCTCTTAATTAAGCTTATTTTAAACACAGGCACAGGAGGGGGATGAAGGTGAAGGTGAAGGTGGGCACCCAGGGTAGAAAAGACAGGCTGCTCAAAACTGGCTTCACGAGCACCACACAACACCCGTATCCTGCTGCTAATAAATAACACACAAGTGCTCATAGAGTGGTAGGAAGAAATCACAGCCAAGAGTTGGGGTGTTGTAGCAACCCATGAGCAGGTAGGTAGGGGCACACTCAAGCTCTCACCCTATGGTGGATTATGCTCTGAAGCAAAAGAGGAGCAAATCACCCCACACCTACAACCCCTGGGTAAGGGCATGCCTTTCTAGCTCACGTGCACATGAGTTTTGGGGAGAAAAAGGAGGATAAAGGCCTCAAAAGCAAATATAAGTACCAACAGCAGCAAGAAGAACAATCATTGTTGGCCCCATCATAGAATCACAGAATCATTCCGGTTGGAAAAGACCCTTGGGATCATCGAGTCCAACCATCAGCCCCACTCTACAAAGTTCTCCCCTACACCAGATCGCCCAACACCACGTCTCAACCACTCTCCAACACATTCAGGGACGGGGACTCGACCCAGGTGGCCTATGCCAGTGCCTGACCAAAGGTGTGCAACCTTTCTGAAACACATCCAACCCAACAGCTGGGGAGTCAGACACCAGAAATTCCCCATCTACCCAGACACAAACCTCCGAATTCTGAATATCTGAAATTTACAGGACTGAAGTGGAAACCAGAAAAAAAGACCCTGAATCATAGAATCATAGAATGGTTAGAGTTGGAAAGGACCTTGAAGATCATCGTGTTCCAACCCCCCTGCCCTGGGCAGGGACACCTCCCACCACACCAGGTTGCTCCAAGCCCCATCCAGCCTGGCCT
>VZRU01008300.1:15924-28158 GCA_013398155.1 Pedionomus torquatus
TGTCCTTTCTGTGTTGAGGACTCCAGAGCTGGACACAGGACTCCAGGTGGGTCTCAGGAGCGCAGAGCAGAGGGGCAGAATCCCCTCCCTGTCCCTGCTGGTCACGCTGCTTTTGCTGCAGCCCAGGCTGGGGTTGGCTTTCTGGGCTGCCAGCGCACACTGCCGGCTCCTGGGGAGCTTCTCATCCAGGAGCACTCCCAAGTCCTTTTCCTCAGGGTTCCAGTGTGGATCTTCAAGCTCTCAAAAACATAATAAAGGCAAAGCTGGTCTATAGTTTACCCTCCAAAGGTGCATCTGTGCAACGTGGCAAAAGTGCATGCCGAGGGGTTCATCGGGCCCTGAAAATCACGTCTCCGTCATTTTTCCGTGCACCCAGTGAACGAAATTCAATCCCACTCAGTTCAAGGATCTGTGCTCAAGGGTCATATTTGCTTGTAAACTCCAGCAGATGAGCAGGCAACATCTGCAGAGGGCTCTGCCAGGGGGCAAAGCACTTTCCAAGCCTGCAGCCCAGATCCGCAGATCAGCCGATAAGTGATGCCCAGCCAGAATATCTGACCTCTACAGAAAAAGCACGACTGTTGTTCTATTTTTTTAACCTGTACACTCATCAACATGTGATCAGCATATTATCCGGGGGCAGATGATCTGGTTTGCAGACAGAGGCCAATACAAGTACAGGCACCCCGAGCTGCCTGGGTGAAAAACACCCACGTGGCCCTGCAGAGAGGTGGTGATGGGCTACCCACCCACAGCCCGTGCTTGCCAGCCCCACGCTCTCAGTGTGACACCTGGGTGCCTCTATCCCCGTTGGCAAAGGGCTCCTTTGCACGGACACGGTGTTGTCCACACGCTCTACAGCTCCAGCTTCAAGCTGGACCGGGACACGCATGAGGTTCTGCACCCAAGATAAGAGCCCTTTTGCAAACAGCTGCAGCGGGGAGCAGCGCAGGAACCAGCTGTATCGGTGTTACCAGGGACTTTCCATTATCTGAAGTCTTCCAGCCCCGTTTCACCTCATAAAACAAAGCTGGCTGTGTTGCTAACCCTCAGCATCGAGAAACCATAAAGCAGGAGTCACACACAGAAATCACATCCAAATGCCTTCTGGGTTTCGAGTCTTTAAAGTTCACGTTTTCAGGCTCTTCTCCATAACCAGAAGAACTAAAAACTCTCTTTCTACACGAAAATTGAGATACTTTCCTCACCATTGGAATCCACAAGCTAGAACTTCAAGCACGTAAAGCAAGACTGGAGCTGAAGGCGTGATGACACCGTGCTGGTTGTGCACTGGTTTCTGGCAGCCTGCAGGAGAGACCAGGTGGGAAGCCCTCTGAGGTCCTTTGGGGAGCAGACCCGAGGTCCCCTTGGTGCTGGGGTTTGCATACGCCACCCAAAGCCTGAACTCTGCATCTCCATCCACATGCCACCCAGCACGAGCCTGGAGGGTCTCATCTGGAGGTCAGCCAAGCTGCCACACAGACCCCTCTGGGAAGCGTACGTGGTTGTTCGGCCTGTCCCACACTCATCTTGTTCTCATGTGATTGAGATACCCATTTTAATACCCATTTAATACCCATTTTAAAATGGCTCTGTAATAGGAGCCTGTAATTTATCAAAAGCTCCAATTAGGAACTCCTCTTTGTTGCCCCGTGGAACCAGCTCTTTGCAAAGTCAAGAAACGCATCCCAGCAACGTTTGAGGCTCGAACACTCGGGTGTACATCTGGGTCATGATATAAAGAAAGCCCAAGCAAGACAATAGGAGCAATGCCTTATTTTCTGTGAGGTACTTTTAGGCAAGTATTTCAGCTGCAGAAGGTAAATACAGCTTCAAAGCATAATGATATCTAACTGGGAAACAGCTGAGTCAGGTGCATTTACTGGAGTGTGGTGAGCCAAGCACTAATTACAGTGTGGTTGCACCAAGACTGGTGCTACATCTGACATATTTCAAAAGTAGGCTTAAACCAGTGCCAAATGAATTTGACGAACCTCCATGAGCTTCATCCATAGGCATTTTATTGTGGCTAAAGAAGAAAGTGGGAAGAGATACCAGGCGCGTTAGAAGAGCTGCTTCTCATTTCTGAGAAGCAGCACCAAGTTTTCCTGGAGCTCTGACTAAGTGGCTGAAAAGTTTAGTCACTCACAGGTGTTTTGCTGCCATCTGTCAACAGCTGATTATTGCAAACCTGTTTACTCAGTCTAGTGCTGGGAGAGAGGACTCGCTATCTTCGCTCAATCTCTTTATACAGCACCCGAGCATCTTCCCCCTGAACCAAACCGCCCCAGGGCTTTGGGAAATTGCAATCCACATCCCTAGACGAGCTTCACAGCTGGCCCCTACCTCTATGAAGTTCCCGAACTTCAATTCTGGCTCAGAGGCCTGAATTTGGAGACTTAATTATAGCACTGTCATTCAGAGGAAAATCTTCGCAGGCCGGGGTATTGCCATTACTTGCCAGACGCACCCACACCCTGGTACTGATTACATGCGTTACTGACCTCAGCTGAACCATGAGAACAATAAGGCTGGCCCTGGTCAGGAATCTTTCTGACAAAACCTGGTCTCGCTACAAGAGGCAGATGAGGATCTAACGTATTTCACAGCCACTTGCTGCACGCCCCGAGCTCGTACAAACCACCAGCAGGCTCCAGCTGCCCCCTTCCTGCCCGCTGCCAGCTCCCAGTGGATGGCCAAGAAAACCAAGCGTCCACCATCCATCAGCCTACAGAAGAAACCACGCTCTGCGTGGCTGCCTTCAGGCCAGGCCCAATATGGAAGCTAATTCCTGTTTGAATTGGAAAAGAACTTTACCACATACCAAAAGGCGCTGGAAAATGCAGCGGCAGGTCGGGTTTGCAGCAGCACGTGGGTCCCTGCGTGGCCTCCTGCCGCCACGGATGGACTTGCACACTAAATGTTTTTACTTACGCTTGGTAGATACAGAACACTGGAAAATCTTGTGAACCTGGCCATAAAGATGCAGCCTGCTGTCTCTGACCATCACCACCGCATTTTTCTCACGTGAGCAGGATTTCATGAAATAAATAAGTTTCTATTTAGAAACATAACTTGTTCTACGGGAGCACCACCAGTTACTAATATTATCTTCGTATCCACAACCTTCAAACAGGGCGTTCAGCCTTTTCCTCTTAAGAACAGGCACCACAGGCTTTGGTTCAATCTGATTACGTTTCTTTAGGTAGTGAAATTCTAATCTTGCTCAACAAGCATTTTGCAGGGTGAAGGGAGCGGTACGCTGGACATCACTCCTGTCAGGAGATATAGGCGCTAAACCTAAAAGTCTCCGGGCTTTTTGGTCTCTCTGCCTCCCTGAATCATCTTCCTCATCAACAGCATTACAGTAAGTTAGCCTTGAAGGAGCAAAAAGCAGGAAAATGCTTGACATCAAATCCTCCCAGTGTTAGAAAACCAGGGTTCAGCATCGCTGCTCCTTCCCATACAGCACTATCCCATTAGGAATACTTTCATTTGATTAGACTGATCCATTGGCTCCTCGTCCATATTACTTAACCCTCAAACCATTATGCCCTATTGAAAATAATTGGTAATGACAGTTTTGGGTTTAATATTTAATAAAGTGGTTAAATGGAGTCGTACTGTTTGTGGTTATAGTTTCCATTGACTAATAAGCAAGTCGAGAGCAAAATGCGTTTTTCTTCAGCAGTTCCATTAGCAGAAAGCTAAACACCACGTTACTCATAATAGCCTTAAACATTTTCAGAGCAATAGCTCCCAGAGCCAAGCCAAACACTGCATTGATTTGTGGTTGACTTGTTTGCCTTTTTATTACTGGAGGACTGTCTTTTTTAGTAGCTTTAAGGAACGCTACAAGGTGGACGGACAGACCGAAAGGCATTTCTTGTGCGGGGGCTCCTCCCTGGCCGTGCAGCTGTGGGGACAGAGGACCAAGTCCTCCGGCTCCCACCGCTCACTCCCGCAGCGCCTGGCTCCTCCTGTCCTCAGCTGAGCCAGCACCACCCTCCCCGGGGCTTTCATACACACGCCAGTGACCCGGGCTGGGTTAGAAAAACCTGCGGAGGAAAGGAGGTGGAACCATCCTCATCCAGAGCTGCCACACCGTGCCAGCTCAGAGGAGAAGCCTTCTGCTCGTTGCTCCCTGTCCTGCACGCTGGGAGGGGAAGGTTGCAGAAGAGCAGGGCTTGAGCGGCTGGGAGATATCTTAAAGTAATGACAAAAATATGGAGGCTTGTCCTGCAAGGACTCACCCACCTGTACAAATTTTGGGTCAGGTTACCTGGTGTCTCGCCAGTAGCTTCAAAAGAGCTTTATTTATTTACTCTAGCCAAGAATTTGGCGCTCTATTTTTTAATCTGCCCACATCTTTCACCTCCTCCTGTAGTGCTTGTTCTCCCAGGGCTTTTTTTGCCATTAACACTCCCAGTTCTGGATGATTATTACATTAACAGGGATTCCAGCTGAGGGTGGGGCTCACTCCCAGCAAATTAGTCAGTGTGGATCTCCACTCCTCCATGGCTTGGTTCCCACCAGTATCTGAGCGGGCTTGTACGTCCTGCAACCGCTGCTGTGATTTACTGGAAAGAGACCCTTCGTGTCATTCATCAGCTGAGCGCGTGAGACAGAAATGACACCCAGGTATCTGAATCATGGAAGGAAAACTGACACTCACCAAACACAGTCTGCATTTTACCAGCGCCAGATGCCGCTTCTGCAAACCCTTCCTGCTTGTGCCTCCGAGCTGGGCTTTTGTAGAGTACCTCGAACACAGAAGACCCTAAAGACTTTAGATATAATCGGAAACATACTCCAAGGACCAGATCCTTCAAAGAGTTGAGTACCTCCCTAGCTGGCTGCCTCTATAATTGTAGTTGGGTCCTATCAAGTACTCAGCTTTAGAATTCTTAGAAAAGGATTCGCCACCGCCAACAAATCTAGGGATTTTGCCTTACAAATTCTTCACCACACCACAACCAAGACATCTTGAGAAGGCCCATAGGAGCAAGGATCTTCACAGCCATGAGACTCTGCTTCCACAGCTCACACTTGAACTAAACCTCAGATATATTGAGAGATAATGCACACCGCTTCCAACGAGACTGTCCCTTATCCGACCTCCGCTACGAGAGTGTGTTCAAATGAACTTCCCGAACTAGACAATCCAGCAAGGTTCTGCTTCACAGACCCAAAGTGTGGGAGAGGAAAGGGATTTTCTATCATTGAAACTTCTGAGGCTGCATATTACAACAGAAAGATCAATTTACCCAAAAAGGGAAATAAGATTGCTGGGTGGACCCGATGCTTAAAATGGACTTAGCATTGTTTTTGAACTTATTTAGAAGCACGATGGCGAAACGCAGCTTTGTTGCCATTTTTAAATGTCCAAAACGACAACCTGAATTTAGGACTTGACAAGTGCCAGGCTGACCTAACTGGTACGAGAAGGGCCGTATTCTTAGCTGAAACATAGATACACCGCGGGCAGCAGGCGGGCAACCTGCCCCAGCAAAGCTGGCTGGAGGAAACTGAGGTGGAGGTAAATGCCTTTAGCGTTCGGCTGGGGCATGATCTTCCCCTACATACCCGTACCCAATCAGTGATGCCCACAGACTCGCACTAGGGTAGCAGTTTGGATTTATTTTGCCCTGATACCAAACAATGAATAGCCCTACCTAGAGTTCCCAAGAAGGAAAATAAGATATATATGAGATTACTCCTTCAATATCAAACATACTTCTAGTAGATCGAGATAGCTTAATCAGCCATTCCCAACAGCTTCCT
The DNA here is from genome assembly GCA_013398155.1 of Pedionomus torquatus. Taxonomy (NCBI): domain Eukaryota; kingdom Metazoa; phylum Chordata; class Aves; order Charadriiformes; family Pedionomidae; genus Pedionomus; species Pedionomus torquatus. The sequence goes on from VZRU01008300.1 coordinate 21,709, forward strand.
TCTAGTTGGACACCGAGCCGTGTGATTCACTTGTGAAAACACAATGTGAGAAGCCGCCGACATTTCTCTTTCGGAAGTTTCCAGAGCAGTTGCTTCCCTGATTTTTTGTCCAAAATTGAAGTTTCTCACTGTCAACTGCCCCCAGGGCAGCGTCACCCCCAGGGAAGCCTGGTGAGAGGCTGAGACCCTGCCTTTGGTGGCCAGCCCAGTTCCTGCTGCTCCCCGTTTGCTATCAGCACCTGCGATAAGCAGCACGGCAGCAGCCGCGGGGTGCCCGGCTCCTCTTCAGCCAGGTCTGGTTTCTCCACGGTGGCTGGAGACCTTCGGAAAGCTGTATGTGGCTGGTGACTGGCTTCTTAAGAATTTCCCCCAAACCAAGCCACGTAAAATAGATCCGCTCAGGAAGGGAAATCGTTACTGAGCACAAATTATCGTATCTTTCATTTTTACCTATTCACAGAAGGAAATGCACCTTGTGCACCCCACAAATCCAATTTAAGCCCTGAGAACAGGCTCTAAGTAGGACTTAAGTAGTGCAGAGGCCGTTAGGCTGACCCTCTACGCCGGGGTTAATTTCATCCAAAAGCTTTTCCGAGAGATAAGGAAGGGAACAACCTTTCATGTACAAAGTGCTTGAGGAAACCAAGAAACTGCAGAAGAATCTGCCGGCTTGGAAAGCTTTGTATCTCACCTCTGCACTCAATGGAGAGATGTGTTGTGTTGACGTACTGTAGATTATACCTTAACCGAACAGTGAAGTTAAAAGGAAACAGGATCCCTTGACACTGTTTTAGACAACCCATAATACGGCACTATCATTAAACGAAGTTTACAAAAGGCTTCTATTTACACGTCTGCAGAAAATAGAACAGGGCGCAGGATGCTGATCGCAGTGTAAACGTGAACGGCAGGACCGAACGGCACCGGCCGGGGGTGCAGAAAACCCAGTGCAAACAAAAAAAAAGGGGGGGAGAAAACGGTTTTGCTGCTCAAAGCAGCCCTGCACCCCCCCAGAGGCTGCCTGCAGGTGCAAACGGAACAAACCCCTCGCTATTGAACAACTCGAGCACGCTACGGGAATGGAGAGCCAGGTCGGGAGTAACGGGAAATACCCCGTGATTCAAAAAAGATGGTTGTGAAACGGCAGCTCGGCGATGGGAGAACAAGAGAATCCCAGAAAAGGTCTCTAGAATTGGTGGTCAGACGCCGAATGCAATGCACCTCTGTACTTTGGGAAGGAAACGCCGTTTTCACGGCAAAACCTCTACTCTGGTTTTCAAACCCAGGCCATCGCAGACGTGAAAAAGTCTACTCGACTACGGGTGAATGAACCCCCATCCGTGTGCTTCTGGGGTGGCTGGGAACTGGGATGCGGGCAAGAAATCCCAATTCTATGCAATTTTCTGGATAAAGGAGGATGAAATACCTTTCAGCAGGAGATGGATAAATTTAGGTGCACATTAATTGCTTTAAGTTCTAATAACAAAACACGCAAAAGGAACAAAACCTCAGAATAGCACTGGTGACGGCATATGACCAGCCAGGATCGAGACACCAAGCTTAAATTATTTACAGACCAGGGTTATTTCGGGCAGCGCCGTGTCCTTATTTTCTCTTGCTTCCAAAAACACTTGCAGCAAGGCGTGTACGAGGACCCCTGTAGAGGCGAATGCTGTATTTGTGACTTCGCTTTTTTGGAACCAACTGGTTTTGCCCACACACTCAAATAACCCTAAAATGACCTCCATTCACGAGCGATCCAGGGCTGGATTGAAAGCGGTGCTTTGGAGGAGGCAGCTCTGCATCATCCAGCGAGTACCGACTCGTGCTTGCCCTTGCTGCCAGGAGAGACAAACTCCTCACCACCACTGCAGCTCTGGCCCCCTGTTTATTGGACACAAGTTTATTCACCCAAAATTTACCGCAATTGGACCCGTTTGCAAGTTGGGCATCACTCTGAAAGGCCGAATTCAATTCTGTGCCGTCGCTGTTAAGATCTGGCCCTGCAAAGAGCTGCTGCCAACGGCTCTGCGCAGGGCAGCGCTCCCCCTGCGAGGTCTTCGCCTCCTGGACGTGCCGTGTCACACGGGCTCCGGCGTCAGGTGAAGCCACCACGTCCTCCTTGACCACCCTTCCGTAGGTAACAGGGTGAAATGTGTCGGTGAACCAGAAACCCAGGCTGGGTGAGGAGATAAATCCTAATGGCCCAGAAGTCGCTGTTACAGGCTTTCCTGTCAATACTTTAAAATAAAAACCCCTAAATAATTACTAATACCATCAGATGTGAAGGCTGTCGATAACGTTTACTATGAATAGTCCCCAAACGCGTGACATAATCTGCATTTGCAGCAGAGCCATCCTGTCACCTCCGGTACCCTGGGAGCAAGGCTGCTCTTTGCTTTGCCACGTTTAACCCTTCCCCACTGTGTCCTGCTCAACTTTAAGGCATGGATAAGAGACAAGAAGCAGAAGTTTGGGTGTAGCTTTGCAAAGGCACCAGGGGCTGGTGGCAGAGCCGGTGGCAGAGCCGCTGGGGATCGTTCCTGCTCCACATCCCCTACAAACAAGGGCAGTTGCCAAGCGGCGTGGCTCCGGTGATGCGGGCTGCCACGTGGCCACGCTGACGGCACCAAGCTGGGCTGGGGATGAAGGGAAAGGCNAGCAGAAGTTTGGGTGTAGCTTTGCAAAGGCACCAGGGGCTGGTGGCAGAGCCGGTGGCAGAGCCGCTGGGGATCGTTCCTGCTCCACATCCCCTACAAACAAGGGCAGTTGCCAAGCGGCGTGGCTCCGGTGATGCGGGCTGCCACGTGGCCACGCTGACGGCACCAAGCTGGGCTGGGGATGAAGGGAAAGGCGAAGCTCAACGGGGTAGAGATGCCATATGGCAGTTTCTTGGCCCGACGCGGCAGCGTGATGCTGCCACCCCTGCAGTGGGACTCTCGGATGGAGGCCGTGCCCTTGGCTTCGTCCCGTCTCTCAGGAGGCACAGAATAACCCCAAGTGTCTTGCAGGTGTCCTCCACCTCCTCAGCCTCGCTGGCAAAGCAGCACACAGCAGTTTCATACGTCAACAGCATTGAGCAGAAGATATCTTGGCCAAGACATCTGCAATTTTTGCACTTCACTCAAGCAGGGCCAATGCTCCACAGCCTCTGGAGAAAGGCATGATCCTACATCTGTGAAAAAAGTGGCCCTTCCAGGATCTGAAGGGAGCTCCAGGAGAGCTGCAGAGGGACTCTTGGTCAGGGAGTGGAGGGACAGGACAAGGGGGAATGTTTTTAAACTATANGTACTTTGGGAAGGAAACGCCGTTTTCACGGCAAAACCTCTACTCTGGTTTTCAAACCCAGGCCATCGCAGACGTGAAAAAGTCTACTCGACTACGGGTGAATGAACCCCCATCCGTGTGCTTCTGGGGTGGCTGGGAACTGGGATGCGGGCAAGAAATCCCAATTCTATGCAATTTTCTGGATAAAGGAGGATGAAATACCTTTCAGCAGGAGATGGATAAATTTAGGTGCACATTAATTGCTTTAAGTTCTAATAACAAAACACGCAAAAGGAACAAAACCTCAGAATAGCACTGGTGACGGCATATGACCAGCCAGGATCGAGACACCAAGCTTAAATTATTTACAGACCAGGGTTATTTCGGGCAGCGCCGTGTCCTTATTTTCTCTTGCTTCCAAAAACACTTGCAGCAAGGCGTGTACGAGGACCCCTGTAGAGGCGAATGCTGTATTTGTGACTTCGCTTTTTTGGAACCAACTGGTTTTGCCCACACACTCAAATAACCCTAAAATGACCTCCATTCACGAGCGATCCAGGGCTGGATTGAAAGCGGTGCTTTGGAGGAGGCAGCTCTGCATCATCCAGCGAGTACCGACTCGTGCTTGCCCTTGCTGCCAGGAGAGACAAACTCCTCACCACCACTGCAGCTCTGGCCCCCTGTTTATTGGACACAAGTTTATTCACCCAAAATTTACCGCAATTGGACCCGTTTGCAAGTTGGGCATCACTCTGAAAGGCCGAATTCAATTCTGTGCCGTCGCTGTTAAGATCTGGCCCTGCAAAGAGCTGCTGCCAACGGCTCTGCGCAGGGCAGCGCTCCCCCTGCGAGGTCTTCGCCTCCTGGACGTGCCGTGTCACACGGGCTCCGGCGTCAGGTGAAGCCACCACGTCCTCCTTGACCACCCTTCCGTAGGTAACAGGGTGAAATGTGTCGGTGAACCAGAAACCCAGGCTGGGTGAGGAGATAAATCCTAATGGCCCAGAAGTCGCTGTTACAGGCTTTCCTGTCAATACTTTAAAATAAAAACCCCTAAATAATTACTAATACCATCAGATGTGAAGGCTGTCGATAACGTTTACTATGAATAGTCCCCAAACGCGTGACATAATCTGCATTTGCAGCAGAGCCATCCTGTCACCTCCGGTCCCCTGGGAGCAAGGCTGCTCTTTGCTTTGCCAGGTTTAACCCTTCCCCCCTGTGTCCTGCTCAACTTTAAGGCATGGATAAGAGACAAGAAGCAGAAGTTTGGGTGTAGCTTTGCAAAGGCACCAGGGGCTGGTGGCAGAGCCGGTGGCAGAGCCGCTGGGGATCGTTCCTGCTCCACATCCCCTACAAACAAGGGCAGTTGCCAAGCGGCGTGGCTCCGGTGATGCGGGCTGCCACGTGGCCACGCTGACGGCACCAAGCTGGGCTGGGGATGAAGGGAAAGGAGAAGCTCAACGGGGTAGAGATGCCATACGGCAGTTTCTTGGCCTGACGCGGCAGCGTGACGCTGCCACCTCTGCAGTGGGACGCTCGGATGGAGGCCGTGCCCTTGGCTTCGTCCCGTCTCTCAGGAGGCACAGAATAACCCCAAGTGTCTTGCAGGTGTCCTCCACCTCCTCAGCCTCGCTGGCAAAGCAGCACACAGCAGTTTTATACGTCAACAGCATTGAGCAGAAGATATCTTGGCCAAGACATCTGCAATTTTTGCACTTCACTCAAGCAGGGCCAATGCTCCACAGCCTCTGGAGAAAGGCATGATCCTACATCTGTGAAAAAAGTGGCCCTTCCAGGATCTGAAGGGAGCTCCAGGAGAGCTGCAGAGGGACTCTTGGTCAGGGAGTGGANTCTAGACTCCTGTTGTGTTTAAGGGCCTGGGCTAACAGAGCCATACAGAGGGCAAAGTCCTCTGTGTTACTCGTGCAGCCCTTTCAAATTCATCCAGGTGCAAGTTCCATCTGCGTAGGAGGGCACAGCAGGAACAAAATCACACTTGTACCCAGAGCTACCTGGATACAAACCAGAGGCAACGTTGACAGAAACATCCCCCTTTATCAAGGTCATTTCTAAAGCAATCCATGATCTAACCAATTCTGAAATTAGTTAAATTTCAAAACCTTACAGGTAGCAATGGGCGAGTTAAAGAAGGACATGGAAGGGGAGCTGTTGGACGTTGGAAGTTGGAGACACCAAAGTGCTTTTATGGAAAGGGAAGTGGACAGGATTTGTGGCCCCAGGACCTCTTGGATGCCATCTACTGGTACCAAACCTGCTGACTCGGCTGGTTCTCCTGGCACCCAAGCCCATGGGAAGGAGCTTTCTGACTAACTCACTCCCATACACACCTCTAGAGATGAAATTGCATACGCCCACACCTACACGTTTAGAGACGTGCTCCTTCTTTTCAGACTAAGTCTACAAAACCAGGCTCTCCGGCCTGCCCTGAACCCTGTAGATGTGCACCAGCAATGCCAAAGCTGAAGGCCCTGAAGGGGAAGGGTGCAGCTTCCCCTGGGACATCTCTGGGTCACCCAAGTGTTCAGAAACGGCTACGCTGCAGAAAGTACTTGAAAAAAGGAAGATTAGAGAAAGAACAGTGCTGAGAATGATCATCCCCCAAACCAATTCAACAATGAAGGTTTCTTGAAGTGCCACAAGTAAAAGCTCTATTTTCTATTTCACCATTCTAACATCCTGGTGTGGCTTCAGCCACATTTACCAAACCAGATTGACAAATGGCCCTTCCTCCCCTCAAAAAGAAAGGAGAGGAAGAGATAAGGAGATTTAGGAGTTTAGAACGAACTAAGCTACTTTAAGGAAGTATTAATATTAAATTAAAGTAAGAAGAAAATAATGAAATAGATACAGTCTATACAAAACCATATCAAGCTCCCAGGATGATGCTCATGTCACCAGCGGACATCAGGAAACGTCCCAGACTGGACCCGGTGATGGACAGGAGCTGGATTCCAGATCTGGAGTCAGGAACGCTCGGATTGGGGCCAAAGGCAGATGAACAGACGGGGTCCTCCTTGGACACTGACCACCAATGAAAGAAAGTTGACCCTTTGATCCATCAGCTTTTCTACTGAGCATGATGTGGATGGGATGGAATCCCCCAGCTGGTCAGGTTTGGGTCCCCTGTCCTGTCCCCTCTTCCCCACAGGGGTGACCCCT
>VZRU01008300.1:31794-46141 GCA_013398155.1 Pedionomus torquatus
TGGTGCAAGCAGGGGGTTGGCTATGTGAGCCTGGCACCTCCTCACGGCGGGGTAACCTGGGGTTTGCAGCACCTTCTCACCCTCCAGTAACTTTTCACGTATATTCCTTGTTAGTGAGATGAGGCTCAGCTCCCTGCCACAGCCGGATGGTCACGGGGAGGACAAAATCCTTCTGCTCGCCAAGCAGTGCTCTACCACGGAGCATCTGACACGCTACAGGCATCCCACCTGAGCTCCCGGGAAGGTCTGCTGGAGCCTTTTTCTATGACTTGGCCTCATCTCCTGACTCCGCCACCGAATTTATCCACGATCTGGAGAAAAATACTTCCCTGGCAGTATTTAAGGCCAGGCTGGATGGGGCTTGGAGCAACCTGGTCTAGTGGGAGGTGTCCCTGCCCAGGGCAGGGCGGTTGGAAAACGATGATCTTCAAAGTCCTTTCCAACTCTAACCATTCTATGATTCTGTGAAAACCAGGCTGCCCTCCCTCCCCAAAGCCTGCTGCTGGCTCCCCCCCCAGTTGATATTTTCCCAGATCTTACCAACAGATAATATCTTTCCTCTCCTCTACATCTGTAGATGACAAGAACTACCAAGACCAGTGCAATTTCACTGGCACCAGAGGTATTTCTCCTGATTTATAGCAAACTAAGTGGAATGGGAATTGGGTTAGAGCTGGGGGGGTGGTGGTGGTGTCAAAGACATTGCCATTTGCTGCCCCTTCCCGCTGGGGCAGGAGGTTGGATAACAAGTGCTCATATTCTCAGGGCAAGGGCACCTCCTCAAAGGAAAAATATTCATACGTACCCAAATCTTGACTTTCATTAAGCTTAATGCATTTTGCAGCCAATTGAATTTGATAGAAAGCCTCTCCCAGGTAGTATTTAAGCTCATCAAGAACACTAATCAATGGCTGGTAGTTAAATGCATTCTTAACTTTTTATGTGCATTGTCCTTGTGCCATGTGCTGTGATGTCTTTATGACGGGATCATTAGGGAAAAAATCACAAAGATTAATAAAAATATAAAGTGAACTGGGCACAAGGGGTTTCATTAAATAGAACAGGATTACAGGCCAATGAGGCCCTGCGGTATTTTAAGCTGTAGTATTTTGAGTTTTTGCTAAGCCTTATTGTTTGTTGGCCTTTTTCTTACTTCTTCCTTTCACAGTTTTACTGAGCTCATGTAAATAGGCTGGTCCCAGGGCAAGCCTAGAGTGGGGAGGAGAAAAAAACCTCATATTCCCAAACTGTCATGTTTCTATTCTCCCACCTGGAAAGAATATGAAACCAGGACTTAAAATAAAAGGCAGAAATTCTAAACAACCCCTTTGACTTGTTTTTATCCCAAGGCAGAATTTACAGCTGAAAAATTCCACTGATCCATTGATACGTTTCTTAAAGAGAAGCGAGAGATTGCATTTATTTCAGGAAGATTGGCTCTATTTAAACACAAACTGTTCATTTCCAGGCTCAGCTCCACAGGCTGGCTCTGCCCGATACGGGATGTCCAAGCTCAGCAACGGGCGGTTGGGCTCCAGCCACCCTTCTGGCATCAGGAGCACAATTCCCGGGAGCCGGAGCCTTTTGGGGTACCCTGGGACAAGGCACTTCATCCTGCCTCAGTTTCCCAGTATAAAATAAGGAATGATGGCTCCGTCTTCTACCTCTCGTCTTCATTCTAAATGCTACAAGACTCTTGCCACATATTATACACAGCACCTAATATTAGTGAGGGGCCAGAACTAGTTTGGAGCCTGTAATTATCAATGTAAGTACGATACTAATAACTTATCATAAAGGGCCAAGTGACAAGGACAGTCTGGGAGCCTAGGAGCGACTCGCGCCTTGGCCTGGGGTGGAGATTTAATAATTAACTCCTCCAGCGTGACAATAAACTCGATGCTTTTCATTTTCTCTGCTTTCCACAGAAAATCCTCTACACCATCTCTTTGTTTTAGTGAAGTCTTAGCTAGTCTGTTCTAGTTCTCCCGGCCCGGGAATGAGCTTCAGCAGTCTTTAAGGCACCCAATATTAACATGAAAGTCTGTAATCACATCTTCCCAGCTGTTAGAGCCCACAGTGTCACTGGGAGTTTGCATGGCTAAACCAGAATTTGCTGTATAATCCACGTGCTGTGCTGTTCATGCATGGTAATTATGTTTAACAAAATCCATAAGGAAGGAAGCAGCTACCTATATTCTGCTTTTAAAACCTGAAGGGAAATACTTATTATTTTTACTGTCCAAAGAAACCAGCTTAAAAGAAAACGGTTTCACACTTTTTTTCATAACCGACGACCACTAAACCATCAGTGGCTCCAAATCTCACAGGGCACTTCCTGAGCATCCTTGCTATGTCAGATGGCCAAGTGCTAAGCTCTTCCTGCCAGCAGATACAAAGCTCTGTGGTACAGCTATTTTCTCTAAAGAGCAAATCTTTGACCGTACTCGTAACGCAACGAACGAGCCCACACGCCAGGAAAACAAGGGTACAGAGATGCCATTTCCAGCTACCAGCAGCCTGCCACTATTGCACACCCAACTCCCAAGTAATCTGTAGAGCACACAAGATGTGGTTCTCATGCAGAGAGAGACACGACCAGCTTTCCAATTGGCCATAACTTGTGCAACACTTCTCCATGGAAAATTTAGGCAAAACAAAACTATTACTGTTAGGTTTCCTAAGCCCCTACCTGTGCCTTTTTAGTATTTCAAGTGAGTGGTAATTTGGGTGCCTAAATTCATAGACTCATAGAATGGTTAGACTTGGAAGGGACCTCAAAGATCATNNTGACCAAGAGTCCCTCTCCAGCTCTCCTGGAGCTCCCTTCAGATCCTGGGAGGCTGCTCCAAGGTCTCCCCGGAGCCTTCTCTTCTCCAGGCTGAACAGCCCCAGCTCCCTCAGCCTGTCCTCACAGCAGAGGTGCTCCATCCTCTGAGCATCTTGGTGGCCCTCCACTGGACCTGTTCCACCAGCTCCATGTCCTTTCTCTGTTGAGGACTCCAGAGCTGGACACAGGACTCCAGGTGGGGTCTCAGGAGCGCAGAGTAGAAGAGTTTTGTTGTCTGGTCACCATCTTTTACTGTGTATCACTTGAAAGACATTAAAAGCTGTGAAAAACATGTCCTGCTGTGGTGGAGGCAACCTCAGCACAGCCCCCAGCACATGGAAGCAGTGGATATAAGAAAACATTGAACCAGAGTTTCCACTAGACACCGAGAGTAGGCTTATCAAAGAAAAATATAACTGAGATGAAAATTGAGGCCCTGGGGCAAAATTTGGTGCCCCCAGCCTCCAAAACATCCCCCCAAACACCCACAAATAAACCGACCCGGAGTCCCCCCAAAACCCAAGTCAGGTTTCAAGTGAAGAGTTTCAGGAATATTTTTGGTATCACTACCGCTCCGTCAGAAAAAAAATAATGCAGACAGTAAAGTTTGGACTGGCTTCACCGCAAATAACCTCTGCCTAAATGTGGACCTGCCACACGGAAGAACAGATGTTCAGAGGAACCGCTTTATTTTTAGGCCCCAGAAGAAGGAGCTCGCCTTGCTCTCTCAGCTGCATCTACTGCTCTGCTGCCAAGCGTGCCCCCTCCCCAGCGCCTTTACTGCCCACCTCCAGGCTCTTGGAGGGGGCGAAGGGAGAGGAACGGCCATCAGCAGAGAAGTGGAGCATTCAGCAGGCGACAGCCCGCTGCTCCTGCTCGTGGGGCTGCTCCTGGGACTCGGGCACTGCCCAACAGGAATATTTCTGCTTTGTTTAACACAGTGAAAAAACACCAGTCGACGCTGTGCTGTTAAGAGTGGTGGATGCGAGGACGACCGATAAACAAACACCTCTTTGTTTTAATAGCGGGGAGTGACTTATCATAGTTAATTATAGGAATTTACAGCTATTTATGTGAACTCAAGAAAGCAGAAAACATTCATTTGTCGGTAGTGTAACTGCTGGGTGGAGGCAGCCCAGATGCACGGAGATGAATGCTGGACTGTAGCTTGTTTGTCTTGTTATGCACAACTTTACTATGTAAATTTGAACTTCAGTGAGTAGCTACTTGGCACATTAGAATGTATAATTACAGACACACAAAAAAACCCATGGAAAGTGACATTTGAACATTGTTTCTTTGTCACATATCAGTTAAATATAGAAAAAAACCCATATTTACTTTAATCCGCAGTAGACACTTGGTCTCGCACCTGCTGCTCACACGCAAAATATGTCATTATCACTCAGCGTCCATCCTCGTACACAGAAAAAACAAAGTCACTTTGGTTCAGTTTTGTCTCATTTCAAGCCTCAGAGGAGCTGCACTTACGGAGGGGCGTTAAGCAGAAAACAAAACCAAAATAGCACGACATCGACTACCATTCATTTGGGGGGGGGCAGGGAGGGAGTAAAAAAAGTGCTGCTCTTGTGTGTATTCAATCATTTTCCCCAAGCGATTGTGGTGGGATGGCATGAACTCCAGAAACATTTTTTCCCCCCACTTTTCAAAGCCTGTGCAAGGCCACTGATCCACCCCCGCCGTCATTTCCAGGCACACCACTGGTGCGGAAAGGGCTTGGCCAGTGGCAGGGAGCTGGCAGGGCCCACAGCACGATGCTCTGAGATAACGTGTCCTACATGTTCCTTCTGGACAGGAGTCATTGCGAACAATTATTTAAAACAGGCAAACCACCGGTTCCTAACGAGCACCAGAACTTCTGTGAGGAAGGACCTAAAAGCATTCCTGGCTCTGTAAGGACAAGTTTCAACTAGCAATCATCTACATCTGAAATCCTTAGATACATAACTAATTATCCTGCACTGCAGCGGCTACCGGCACCCTACTCATCAATGCATTTATCTTTGGGAGGCAACGTGGAAGAAGGAAAATTGGTCCTTTTACAGTGGGAGGACCAAAGGAGAGACACATGAAGGAAGACCGAAGTGGCACAAGAGCAGACTTCCCCCAGCCAGCACTGCCCTAAGCTCATCCTCCACGCCGGGCGGTGACACGCCGCTGGGACCGCTCATGCTCGCAGACACAGGCTGGCTCTGCTCACGCTGGGCTGGTTTGGAAGTTGGACTCTCACTGGGGTGGGTTTGAAGAGGACCAGATGGCAAGGAGCCAGCGCCATCCCCAGTGTGGACATGGACGTGTCCCTCGGGACTCACCTAGGATTGCACCCAAGGAAGCTGTGTGAGGAAAAAAGCTGAACCAGGGTCTTCAGGGAAACACTGAATCGCCATCCTTCGCATAAAAACAACGCTCACATTGGACCAGATGTTGGAGATCTTCCTTTCTCTTAAGTAAGGCCAAGAATTAAAGGGGTACAAGCACCCTGGAGTTAGGATGTTGCTATCTAATCTTCGTTTAAACTTTCAAATAACTTTTCTCCCAAACTCAGGCTTCTCCTGACAAACAGCTAACATATAAAACTAAACAACTGGATAAGAAGAAGCTTTATACGTTATCCCACGGAACTTGGGACATGGCTAGAAACTCCTCAAACTCTGCAGGAGGCAGCCTTCTCCGGGGTGGAAGAAGCGAACTGTGTGGCTGTCACGGAGCAACAGCGCTGACGAGCAAAAAGCCGCTTTTAGCCAAAACTACAGCAGGCAGTAACTCCCGTAGTGCCGAGGAACCACACGAGCCAACCAACTTCCCAGGGCTGTCCGTACCTTTTCCTCATTCTCTTTTTTAAAGAACCAAAGACACGTAGCTCATTTTCCCCCGAACAGTCCTTGCCTAACGATCTCCTGTCTTGTGTCCTCGTTAAGCAACTTTCAGCCATTTATAGGTTACACCTCAAAGCAGCACGTTACGCATTTCAGAAGGAAGAGTGAGCAGCATCTTCTGGGCCACATCCCCACATTTTTCATCCCCTATTTGTTTTGCAGCTCTAATGATTATTTGTAGTGAAGAGATCAATGGAAGTTCTAAACATACCCTTGTGAGATCCGGCGTACGGCTTGCCTCCAGTCACAAAGGAAAATAAACCACGTGTGGGTGTTCTGAACAGGTAACGCAACCACCCGATGCACAGAAGGCCCGAGGAGGTACCACAAGGAACACCAACTCGGACTTCAAATGTCAGATGGCATCGTGATGCTACGGGCGGCAAAAACACGGGAGCAGAACGGAAAGGTCGCAAAGCTGCTCGTAAACAACGTGAGCAGGTGGGACGTTGCCGCAGCCTCCTGAAACGGCCAGTGAAGCAAAATGCCCAAGCCACAATTAACACGTGTAAAACCGGCCTCCCCCTTCGAAAAAAAAGCTATCAACCAGGTGTGGGGAAAGAGGAGAGGGGAGTCAAGGAGGGAAAAGTGAGGCACTGGAAGAGGCTGCCCAGGGAGGCTGTGGCTGCCCCATCCCTGGAGGGGTTCAAGGCCAGGCTGGATGGGGCTTGGAGCAACCTGGTGTGGTGGGAGGTGTCCCTGCCCAGGGCAGGGGGGTTGGAACACGATGATCTTCAAGGTCCTTTCCAACTCTAACCATTCTATGATTCTATGAAAAAAAGGAGAAATAATAAATATTCTTAGAGATTTTATAGTTAGACCTATTATAAACCACCAAAGACATATGCAACTCTGCTTCATTTTACAGCAGTAGTACGTGTCACAGAGGGTGCTCAAACCATTGAACCATTTTTGATTCCTCCATGAGCTGCATTTTCCATCCGTCAATTCCTTTCAAGCCATCTTACGCACACCTCCAACTTTAAAGAACCTTTACAAAACTGTGCTGTTTTCTCAGGTCACACTTCCATTAGTGAACAAAAAAAGCCAATGTCTGATCTTTTCAGATCTTTCCTTTATAAAATAATACTTATTCCAAAAGGCTTTCTACTGGTCTGGTTTAGGTTTTTGTTTTCTCTGTTTCTTTCCTGGGGCAAAAATTATAATTCACTCTGGTACTACCGAGCTCCTCTTTAGCAAGTGCTAAACAACCTGAAATGCAGTGGCTACTGGCTAAACTTCAAAAGCCTGGGGTGCAGTCCCAGCACGGAGGCTGCACAGACGTGTCAGAGAGAGCTGGATACATTATACATTTGTCTGAGTTGAGTATTCACAGCTGAGGAAATCAGCTTGATTGATTCTGGGTCTTTTCTGAGCTCTGACAGATCCTGACGCACATTTGTTATCCTAGTCATTTTATTCCAGTTATTTTATTACATTGGACTTTATTTCCACTCCTTACCTGCTCACTGGGAGGCAGAAGTCGGGCTTATTAGGAAAAGAAGTAGGCATTAATAAAGTTATTGGCACAACAGAGCTGGAGCTTTGTCTATCTGTTATCTCCTGTGCTGGCCTGTACCCATGTTGCAACTCAAATATATCGAGCATCCAAAAGCAAGCGCAGCCTGACCTACACATCCAAGGGAAAGCATGATAAAGCTTCACCTTTCTGTAAACACCATCCAAAACACCATCACTCTCAACACCGTCCAAAATGGGTACCTCCAGGCAGTATTAACGGGCCAGCCCGGTTAAGGAGTCCCATTTGGACTCTGCTACGGCCTCTGTTAGCTGCCTGCTGGCCCCACGCTACCTTCCACAGGCTGGCTGGTGAGTACGCACCGATGAAGGACTTTCCCCATCTTCCCACCTGCCTACCTTCTGCAGAACCAGGGACACGGCTGGAGCTCGGGACGCCCAGATGACAGGACTCCCCTGGCACTCACGCGGCTCCTCACTCCGCTTTCCCACAGCCAAAGCTCGACGTTTTCCTGCACAGAACAATTTGCAGAATCCCAGGTCACCTTTCCCATCTTCCTGATACCCATGCACAAAGAGGAAACTTCCCTTTTGCGGAGAGTTTTGTTTGTTTTCACAGTGTTATCCTGCCTGTGTCAGTGCATGAGGTTTTAAGGGGTGAGAGTCCCCATTTAGGTCACCCCCAGACTGGACTGTGATGGTTTTTTTTTTACTCAATGTAACATGAAACAACGTGTCCTGCTCATTTTCTGATGGTGTCCAGATCGCTTCTCTCCCAAGAACAGGGTGCTTCATGATTTCTGACACCGAGTCAGAAGCAACTAAATCGTTTGACGGTTCGCCTTTGAACAACAGGAACGGGAATTGATTAGGGCTAAGTGAAGCTGTCAGGCTACAATTTACTAAGACAAAGTCATCTACATCACCTAACTCCTTCTAGTGTTTTGAAATTTACAGACACGTTACTGGTGAGCACGTATCGATTACCATTCCTTGAACATGGCAGAGAGGATTTCCCTACTGAGTGGCGTAAACGATGTGTATGTTGAAACAGATCTCATTGAATGTAAGTATGTTACTGGTGATTTTATTCAGAATTCCCACACGAGACAAGTCACACCCGTTACTGAGGAGCACAGCTCCTGGAAGGGGGGCCCAAAACTGAAGTTAAAGGCGTTGGAAAAGTATAGGGTGGGGGGATGGAAGGAAAACTGTTAATTGCTCAGGAGCATTGCAGGGACATAAGAAAGGGATTCTTGTATAACTTAAGCCACTTAAAAACTGACTGTCCAGGCTCCTTTTTTATATACACATAGACACCTATTTTAACTATTTGAAGATGGAACAAACTGTCCAAGGAAGGCAAAGCTAAAGGACAATTTAGAATAAATCTCTTGGATTTAGATGATTCTACTCTGTAGCATCCTGAGATTTTCCTTATTTTCCTTTCCATTTCCAAAATATTTCAGAAAACACAGAGTAAAATAGGTATAGAGTCACAAGGGTAGGAATTAGGTAAGTGATGTATCCAGGTAAGGTCTGGGATACAATGGTTTGGGTGTTTTGACAACATGCAACAGCCTGAAACATGAATATTTACAAAGCAACAGTTTCTAATATTGCAAAGGTGTCCAAAGGTGTAGAAAACACCAAGTTTGCACAAAGAGAGTAAAATCTAGAAGAAAACTAACCCAGTCTACCCTTCAGCCAGCACACCAACGGTATCGTCACTGATGTTAATTGCACAGAATTGCAATTAACACTGCACTGATGTTGACTGGGGAGAAATTGCAGGAGTGCATTTCCAAGTGAGTCGCTGGAGCGCCTACAAATCCACAGCGGGGCTGAAAACGCTACTCCAGAGGAACGCACAAGCTGTTAATTCAAATCCTGATTCAGCTGGCAACCGCTGAATTTTCAGCTGTTGAATCATAGAATGGTTAGAGTTGGAAGGGACCTTGAAGATCATGGAGTTCCAACCCCCCTGCCCTGGGCAGGGACACCTCCCACCACACCAGGTTGCTCCAAGCCCCATCCAGCCTGGCCCTGAACCCCTCCAGGGATGGGGCAGCCACAGCTTCTTGGGGAAACCACCACCAGTGCCTCACCACCCTCACAATAAAGAATTTTTTCCTAATATCCAATCTAAATCTCCCCTCTTCTAGTTTAAAACCATTCCCCCTTGTCTTATTACTATGCTTCCTGACCAAGAGTCCCTCTCCAGCTCTCCTGGAGCTCCCTTCAGATCCTGGAAGGCTGCTCCAAGCTCTCCCCGGAGCCTTCTCTTCTCCAGCTCCCTCAGCCTGTCCTCACAGCAGAGGGGCTCCAGCCCTCTGAGCATCTTGGTAGCCCTCCGTTGGACCCATTCCAATAGTTCTATGTCCTTTCTCTGTCGAGGACTCCAGAGCTGGACACAGGACTCCAGGAAAATGCCACCTTCCAGGTGCAAGCGAGAGGAGAGATGCAGGTTGTGACACTGCATTGGCGAGCACAGCAAATCCTCCGCCTGCCTCCCAATGCACAACGCAGCGAGCGGGGCTGCGCCGCCCTCCCTCTGCACGGAGAAATATCACATGAGAGAACCTCTACTGCACGGCATGGCAAGCTGGGGAAAACAGATAAGGGAAGCATTGGTATTGAAATACACAAAGAACGGCAGATACTCTTTATTGTGTAACGCATTAAATTATAGGGGATGGCGTAAAGTAATTCACGAGCGTCACTCAAGTATGGGGAAAAAAAAAAAAAGCACTCAAAGGAAAAAGTTTGCAAAATTCATGAAACCTTTCCTCCCCCCGGTTTCTGTATCCCCCTTTTTGAGATATCCTCAGGGTACAGATGGGAACAGGCAGATTTTCAAGTGAAACAAGCCCAGTAAAATCACGCAGCGTGCTACAAAAACCCAGACTTCAAAATGGCAGGGAACAAAGACAAGATTCCAACTGAGGCAGAAGATGTAGCCCGATCCAGCCCGACCTTTGCTGTCCCCCAGGTCTGCCAAAGGAGAATCTGGTCCCTTTGCTCCACGGAGAGGAGAACGGCACCCGGGATCACAACGCAGCACCTGCCTGCCTCCACTGAGGGCACGCTTGCCTGCAGTGCTGCGGCACCAGCTCGGAGCATCGCCCAGCTCCACACCTCAGGAAACACCACGCACGGGACTTGTGTGAGAATTACACATCAAACAGGCTTGATTAAATACCACTGGCTGAAAATTATTCTCAGCAGACATCCTCTCCTGTTCCTTTGGTAGCAGGTGTCCATACCCAACCTCTTCTGAAACCCGAGAGATGCCACGCCGGTATGGACACGCACTGAACTGCCAAACTGCCCACGGTCACTGCAAATCAACAAAGAAACCCACTTCTTATGCCCAGGGAATTACATATATGAAGTTTCCAAGTCCAAGTTCTAATTCATCTTCAAAGTTGGAGATAAATAGATCACAGGAGGATTGTTTTGTACTCAGACGCAGACGTATCCTTTCGGTAAGGCCATACCGACAGATATTTTCGGCTCACAGATAACAATCTCCAAAATTTTAGTCTAAAATAGTTACCACCCTGTATGAAACGCTAACACGATCTCGGCTTGCCCGCACTTGCCGAAGTCAGAGCGAAGAGCCCCCCCGAGTGCCCAGTTCTGTTGCCCGCCTTCCTTTACTCGAGGAATGTGATTTTATTAAGAACCTCCCCTCAGTGCCTTCTCTTTGATAACGCTACTGAAGCCCGAGTACTTACACCCGGCAGCCTGGATTACCGGTCTGGAGCAGAGAACCAGGTGATGAGGACCAGGACCTGCTCAGCCTCCGCAGAAGTTTGCATTCAAACCTTCCACAGATGTTCAGCAGAAGCTCCCGTGCTCTGAGCTACGGGCTTCAGAGGCAGTGGCCGGGAGCTGCTGGCAGTCACGGTCCGCTCAAGGAGAAAGCCCATCAGCTATGACACAGGCTCCTAAGTAGGAGCTGGTTTCCAAAAGGGTTCAGCTTCATGTTAGTGGCCCCAAATAATGAGGCAGAACCAGCTGCTGTGTCACGCAAGGCCCATGGGTTGCCTTCAGACACGGCAGCAGATTTCTGTCAAAATCGGTGCAACTGAGAGCTGGCAGGTCCCCCGCATCTAACTACCTGCTGTCTCAGCCGTTTTGAAAACTCGGAGGTTTAAACATTAATTTGGTGTTGAAAGAGGAGCCAAATGTTTAATAGATCATCCTCCAGCCGACCGGTGGACCTGCACACCACGGTCTGATCTCTGCTGTGGTGGTCAAGAGGTCTGGGACACCAGCCTCTGGCACAGGGTGGGGAAGAAGGAGCTCCTGAGCCTGACCAGTGAGACCCCAGAGAGTCACATTAACACTCCTGAAGTACATGTCGAAACTCTCCTGATGACACTGGGGGTGTTAGTCCAACTTAAACCAACGGCAGAGCTGACCCAAGGACGGCTGCGAGCTGCTAATCCCGCTCCCTGCAGAATTCCCCGCGTCAAGCTTAGAGGCACCAGGTTTGTAAGCGAAGGGAGCCCACAGGCGGTTTTTGCTTGCTTGGCCGGCGCCAGACTTCAGCTTTCATTGACCTTGACAGCAATACACAGGGACTACTTCCACATGAATCAACGATTCTTGAATAATTTCACCAAATATTTTAAGATCCAAGACACTTGCTTTGAAATACTAACCTTTACCTATCCTCCTTTTATCTTCACAAACCAGCCAGCGGAATCCTGCCAAGGCTGTAACCCGTTTGGCTCACGATGAGTTCCTCGATAGGCTCCTTGTAATATTGCAGCGCACCGCAGGCCCCTCGCTAATCATTGAGGGGAACGAGCTTGAGCAGCTGCCTGGGGTGAGCTTTAGGAGGACTCCAACCCTCCGGAGGACGAAATTATAAAAAGAACATGGGCACCTATGGCCAAATCACTGCAGCACGAGGGAGAAACATTTTATTTTGGTTTAGTTGGTTTCTTTTGAAGTTGTAGCCTCTCGAAAGTGAAACCTAAAAGCCATTATCTTTCATGTTTTTTGCATTTCTCCCCATATCGTTCTGTCTAGTTGCAGCCTTGATGTCTCCTTTAAACATCCCGGACACATTTGATTTCCACACATTGAGGTTTTTTTCTGAACTTAATTTGTATCAGATTTTTTTCCTCTTGTCCAACTCATGAAACACTTTTTTTTTTGTTCCCAGCTGCTACCGAATTTGTTTCCTTCTCAGCTCTGGCCTAAGTCCTGGCTACTCTGCTGGATGAGAGCAACAATCAGCCTCTTCCCTTGGATCCCATTTGGAGTTTGGATTCCTAATCCAACATCCCCTCACATAAAATGTTCAATGCTGTAAGCGTTTGCTTATTTTTCATGGCATGATCGTTGCCATAACTCTGCCAAAACCAACATCGATGCCAAAAAACACGGCTTGCCTTCACTGTTGGCGTTTGTTTGCGGGAGTTTGTGTCACTTTTCTCGGGAACAGCCCCGAGAGCAAGGCTGCTGGTGAGAAACGGGGCCCCCGACAACATCTGCAGAGAGCGAGCCCTGTGACGGCTGTTGGTACCACACTCCCAGCCTGGGCTGCAGCTCTCCAACCGAAGCAAATTAAACCAGTTGGCAGTTGTAACTGGGAATAACAAACCTCTCGGTACCCATTTTTGAATAAGCCGTAGGAAGGCAGGAAAATTCAGCAAGCTCTGCCGCAGTCACTCGGGTCATTCCTGTTGGGTGGTGGGACCATTCACAGCTTCTCAGGGTACCACACATCCTTCTCGCTCCAGAAGAAAAAGGGATAAAGGGTGTCTGACATTGCAACCCCCTTGAAACAACCAGAAGGACAAACTAGTAAAAGTGAATTCCTCCGGTGGTCCCTCATTTTCTGCGAAGATTGGGATTATTCAGTTCTCTATAAAAAAGGAGCATCCAATTGGATCAAACCTACGCCTGTATCACCGGTGACCATCTCAGTCCCAAGACCAGCTCAGAGCCTGGAAGAGCGTGTGGAGGGCCCGCAGATGACCTAAGCATTCACTGGAAGGAGCAGTTGGTCCTTTCACTACTTCATGCCACTATGATCTGCATTTATTATCGGAATTAGGATAAACATCTTCAGATTCATGTGTTTGGAGTGGGTTGGGGTTTTTTTCCCCTGAACAGAAAGCCTAACAGCAGAAAACCAAGGATCTTTGCTCTTCTTTCCCTTCATTCTCCAGCCTCTTAGTTCCTGCCTGCATTTGGTGGGCAGGTAACAGGGTCATGTTCCCAAAGGAACTAAAAATTTTCCAAGAGTCACAGTTGGGTTACAGTAGAGGGAGCTGAGATCAGGCTGCAAATGGTTTGTTCAGAGTTTTTCCCCTCTGCTTTCTTACAGCCGAGCTATGAGCATGTTCGGCGGCAGCATCTCTGGTCCCCGCTACAAAGAGGCAGGAGCAGAGGGAGGCGGTGGCTGCACCACTCTGCTCCACACACGTGTAAATGCCAGCGTTACACGGGGTCACACGAGACAGAATTAGTACATACGCTGCAGCCCATGGCTGGGAGACACAATTAGATGTCTGCTTTGAACATAAAATCCTATCCCTTTTGTTTGCAGAGCTTGCCATATGGTTCCCTTGAGAAAACAAGACACCAGAGCCAAGCCTTAAAGCTTTTCACACTTTCACGGATGCCCAAACCCACATTATTTTACTCAGCCTGAGCTGTTGTTCCTAGACCTTCCTGGTAGGTGTTCTCACCCACCGGGCCCTCTCGCCACTTAATGGCCCAAGAAAGCCCCATCCCACAGCAGATGACATGCAGTGCAAACAGCCAGGACTATTAGGAGGAATTTCACCAGAAATGACTCTCGGTATCGTGGCACAGACTGACTCACATTGCAAACTTTCCAATCAGATTTCAAATAAAACACAATTCATGGCAGCCTGAGTCAAGGGGCACCAATGCCAGGCACTGATATAGGTTAGGGGTGGACCTGCTGGAAAGCACTTCTGAGAAGGATCTGGGGGTCCTGGGAGAAAGTCAACTCTCCATGAGCCAGCAGTGGGACCTTGTGGCCAAGAGGCCAATGGAATCCTGGGCTGGGCAGGGAAGAGTGTGGCCAGGAGGTGGAGGGAGGTCATTCTCCCCCTCTGCTCTGTACTGGTGAGGCCACAACTGGAAT
>VZRU01008300.1:60410-71124 GCA_013398155.1 Pedionomus torquatus
TGGAGCGGGTCCAGAGGAGGGACACCAAGATGATCAAAGGGCTGGAGCCCCTCTGCTGTGAGGACAGGCTGAGGGAGCTGGGGCTGTTCAGCCTGGAGAAGAGGAGGCTCCGGGGAGACCTTAGAGCAGCCTTTCAGTACCTAAAGGGGCTCCAGGAAGGCTGGGGAGGGGCTGTTCACAAAGGGCTGCTGCGATAGGATGAGGGGCAATGGACTTAAGTTGGAGAAGAGCAGATTTAAGTTGAATATTAGAAAGAATTTCTTTAAGGGTGGTAGAACACTGGAGCAGGTTGCAGGGAGGTGGTTGAGGCCCCTTCCCTGGAGATCTTCCAGGTGAGGCTGGATGAGGCCCTGGGCAACCTGGTCTAGTTGGGGGTGTCCCTGCGACTGCGGGGAGGTGGGACTGGATGACCTTTTGGAGGTCCCTTCTGGCCTGGATGATTCTACGATTCTATGATTCAATCTAAGAGCAGGTAGAGTTTTGTGTGACTAAATTCATGGCAACAAGGCACGGTCCTGCTCTGCCAGCAACAGAACTTAATAGCAGTAGAAGTAGCTGAGATGGAAGATCCCACATCAGTTGGATCTGCAGTGTTGCCAGTTGCCAAAATTTTGTTTCAAATCTTACAACACTGAAGGCCTTTATTTTAAACCCCTACTCCTTAAATGTTTGAGACCAGAGGAGAAACCCAGCTTTCCTGTGTAAGCTAGCCTTATGCTTCCACAAAAGCTTCAAAAATGACCAAAGTGTATCCCAAAGACTCAAAAAGGAGACTAAAATCAATTCAACCTTAAGAAAAACAGAATTGAAAACATTATGGAAAGCTGATTCTTCAAGATTTCAACTCTTCAGAGTTCACAAAACCCAGCCCAGTTTTCTGTTCTCATATCGGTCAGTCCAATTCAATCCTAGAAATGTTTTATCAAAACAAGAAGGATTTCCATACCAAAGACAGACACGCGTTTCACAGGCACAGGTAGTGCTGTGGGTCCCACATCAGGGTTTTTAAAAGTCTGGATTATTGTGAGGTTCACTCGGGGACACTGCTGACAAAAAATACATTCAAAATATCAATGTTTTTTTTTTATTTCTCCAAACAAATTTGGGATTTCAAGTCACTGCCCATGAGTTTCCCCCAAGGCACTTTCCCTGGGTGAGACTTTCGTGCTTTCTGTTCTCTGTGGCGCTGAGATTTCAGGCTGTGTTTGTACTAGAACAGATGTGGGTGCCCCTGCTTTGGTGCACAGCAGATGCCAGCCTTCCCGCAGGATGCTGGGCACACCGAGGGAAATGGCCGAGATGCCAAATCTGGGAGGGAAATAAAGTAAGTACGAACATTTTTACCTCACACAAAATCGGTCTTTCTGGTTTCAATTTGGGTTTCCACATATCAAGCAGCCAGGATACAGATTTTTCTGCTATTTCATCCTTTTTCTTTAAATAATTCTAAAGTTAACTCCCCATCCTTACAATTAAGTTAATAATTCCATAGGCATCCATATAATTCCCAATCATTTATTAAAGTATTTAAGACTGAAGATTGAGCCCTAAACTTTGACCAGCGGGAAACAAACTCCATCAAATCCACGATATAACATTTTGGTGCGGGTAGAACTCGCAGGCGAAGAGCAGCCTTTGGCAACCACACTTTGCAAAGGTCTCTCAATGATTTCTACCTGCCCTTTTGGCTGACTTATTTTTAGGAGTTCGGTGCTCTCTCAGCCACGAACGTCCCCTATTCCTCTGAACTTACTTTCCGTGTCCCAGTTTACCAGTGGCCCCGGTGTGCAGAGACAACGGCAGCGCGTTGTTCGCTTCCTACACCTCCAGCACAGCCTTCTGCCCAGATGTAAAAAGGTAACTTGATCCCAATTAATGAAAGTGACTGGGTCAGCCTGTCACCTCCCATGCTCTTTATGTACTGTTCAGACATCTATCCGCTTATTAAAACCTCAGGCACTCTACATAAGCTCTGCCTTGAAACCGGTTGCCAGAGGCATCACTGCTCAGAACCTGTCTACAGGTTCCTTGGTTTCAGATCTGACATCA
The DNA here is from genome assembly GCA_013398155.1 of Pedionomus torquatus. Classification (NCBI taxonomy): domain Eukaryota; kingdom Metazoa; phylum Chordata; class Aves; order Charadriiformes; family Pedionomidae; genus Pedionomus; species Pedionomus torquatus. The sequence goes on from VZRU01008300.1 coordinate 62,460, forward strand.
CAGCAACCTCTCTCATCCGCCTTGGCAGCACAGATCAGATGAAAAGTGGCCCCATCCTCACAGAATAATACTCACAAAAAGGACGGAGGCGCACAATAATAAACATTTCACTGCCGCTGTTCCTCACAAACGCACCTCAGTGCTAACATGCTCCAAGATTAGGAAATGCCTACAACGCTTGGCAAACCTCCCTTATTACTTTTATCAGATTCCAAGCAGGGAACTTTTTACTGGGAGCTTTGTTCCCAGCTAACAGCCTCTATACTGTTTAAGGCAAAGCCAGCACACAAGCAGTAACAGCGAAAGACTTCTGGAAACGTTTTCGCTTCTGAATAATTTTTGTCCTGTAGATCATTTGATGACTATTGTCTGAGTTCCCCACCTTGGTTTTGACTGGCCACCAGTCACACAGCATCATTTTTTGCTCCACAACAGGATGGGGAACTGTCACAGAAGCACAGAATCACAGAATGGTTGGAGTTAGAAGGGACCTCAGAGATCATGGAGTTCCAACCCCCCTGCCCTGGGCAGGGACACCTCCCACCACCCCAGGTTGCTCCAAGCCCCATCCAGCCTGGCCTTGAACCCCTCCAGGGATGGGGCAGCCACGGCTTCTCTGGGCAACCTCTTCCAGTGCCTCACCACCCTCATAGCAAAGAAGTTCTTCCTGAGATCCAATCTAAATCTCCCCTCTTCCAATTTAAAACCATTCCCCCTTGTCCTATTGCTCCACTCCCTGACAAAAAGTCCCTCTCCAGCTCTCCTGGAGCTCCCTTCACATGCTGGAAGGCTGCTAGAAGGTCTCCTTGGAGCCTTCTCCTCTCCAGGCTGAACAGCCCCAGCTCTTTCAGGCTATCATCATTACACAGTCTGTGCTGCCAGTTAAAACCTAAACCTGGAATGCCAGTAAGAGCGAGGTGACTTTGATAGAAAGAAGAAGTGCTTGGAGGTATCTGCCTTACATTTGCTCCATCCACGTGGACTCAAGAGCTACCCAAAGTAACCACACATGGCAGCACAAGCCACCTTGTCTCTGAAAGCAGCCCAGAGCCGCTGCCTGTCCTGCGAGACACTGTTCAACGGTCCCGCGGCAGCTCGGTGGTGCTCATCTATCAACAACATGACAAAACCCTTCAGCTTCAGAAAGCGGCTTCCTAAAAATGCAGTTGCTGCTCCAACCCGCTGACCCAGAGCAACGGCCAGTCCATCTTCAAGAGATTAAACTCTTTTTATTTATACGGCGCCCAGCGTAACGTTCAGGTTAGGCACATAAGAAGAACAAATGGTCTCTTAAAAAGGCTTTGAACTTTATTTCTTCTTTAAAGAAGTTTGGGTCTCGGAGGAAGTGGTTTAATAACTAAACTTGCCAGCACAGGCAGGAAATAGTATTTCCTATGTACATCCTGGCACCAAAACTAGATTGCAGTAGGAAGAGTTTCTGATTTCCTTTAAAAAACGCAGTGGGCTGGGAAGAGCAAAGCATTGCCTTGGAAAGGAGTTCACTCCTTTGGCTTTTGCTGATTCAGAGGAAGAATTCGGACCGACTCTGTGGTAAAAATCAAAGGGATGAGAGCCTTTACCAGCACCGAGCGACAGGGCCGGCTGGAGTCCTCCAGCTTTAACAACAACCCGTGTTTATTATTATCAGAATTTCCTCTTCTTTCGCAGGCTCATTCACAGACTGGCTAATGGGTTTCCATAAATGCTAACAAGTGCTGCCTTAAGGCTTTGTTGTGCTGCACAGCATTAAGCAACAACAATAGGGAACAGCTGCTCCTGAATCGCTGCGCCGTTAATTACACTATATACCTACAGTATGTCTCCGTACCCTCCGTTGAGAGAGCTATTGCACATGTACCGTCCACAGAGCCATGGAAGACATTCAAGAGGGCCTGACACATTCCAAGGAAAACAAATGGGAACCAGACTCGGATGCTCACGCTGCCCTCGCTGCAGAAGACATGAAAAGCAAAACAAACGAATGTTACGGCAGCGACACTATCATCATAACAGAATAAGCTGGCGTGTATTTTTTCATTTGTGTGTGTATCTTTAAAATAAGTATTAGATGGCCTAACATCTGGTTTGTCAAAGAAGTTTGTCAGGTATTTCACAGATGTGTAATACTTTTATTTTTACAATCTGGAATAATCACAGTCTGGCATAGAAAGAAATAGCTTTTATAATCGCGTTCCTCACCCAAATACATCCCAATCTCCAAGATATGCACATGAAACATTTAAATTAAGAAATAACTCCAGGATGATAAAACCCATACTTATAAGTGGTTTATATTACAATTTATAACAGGCACATTTGCTCAGATCTTGACTTTCTTTAATAACTTTTCAATTCTTAGGCCCAGCTGGAAGCCTAAAAATAGGCAATAGAAAATTGGCGTGTTTTGTTCAAGGTAATTGAAAGGATACCACGTTAATCTTTTCAGGGCCAGGTTAAAGCAGTTCTGCAAGTCTGCAGAAGAAAAAACATACAGCATTTACAACGTACATGTTGGCAACAAACGCAACCATTTAATGTGGGATGTGAAATGGAGACTTCATCTCAAATCTCTTCTTCTCTCAAACTTGATGACGATTACCAAGGTTTCTCTCAAAAACGCTCCTATCTCAGCCTCTTCTCTGACTCTGCCCTGGTTTTGTTACTGCCCCTCCACCAGAACACCTTTTAACACCCTCGAACCAGAGGCATCCAAAGGTGAGCAAAGGTGAGCGCGACGGTTGGCTGGAGCCGGAATACCTGCAGCCTCTGGCTCAAGGCTAGGTCTTATCCACAATTTTGTTCTATCCCGACTTTTTCAGTGGCTCACTGTGCAAAGTCACTTCACCTCTGTGCAGCCTCGGGTTCTTCACACCTACTATGATGCTTGTAACACGGGCCTTAAAAAAGACCTTTCTTAAGAGATGCTCTTTAACCTCTGCATAAGAGCTAGTTGCCGTAATACTTTTGTTTTGTAAACATAAAATGGTACTATATTTCAGCAGAAGAAAAACAAAACTCCACAGTCTTTAAATTCATGATATAAAAATAATCTAAGTGCTCTTAAATCATGTCTTTGAAACCTGAACTGTGAAATAATTGCCTTGCCATCAGTCATTAAAGTTAATTCCAACCAGTTGTCTTGCTTTCCTAAGTAGTAGTTACAATAAAAGAAAAGTGCAAGTATTTATGGGTTGATCCCCTGAGATGCTGACACGAGGTGAACTGAACATCCTCTAGTTGGGCAGTGACCAGAGCCAAACTTTGCAGAACATTTGGGTACTTAGAGATGTAGAAAATCATAGCTGCCTTACCTGTCCCAGGAAAATACTGCCTTAGTGCCTGACAGGCTGGGCCAAGCCACGCACCTTCAGCTACGCTACAGGAACGGCACCAAGAGCTGTGCTACTACATTAGACACTACTCAGGAAGGAACCGATGCTAGTAAGCCACAATTTACAATTCTTTAAATCACAAAGCACTCTTTTGAGGAAAACATGACGTCTCTGCCAGGGTTGGGGTGCCTGGCCCTAGATGCTGCGCGCCAAGGGTTATGTGTGAGATGAAGTTCTGTGAGCAGAAGCCCATCATTGTGGTTATGCTGAAGGTCCTGCAGAGCCACACCACCACGCTGACTGACCCTGGGAGAGGTGACTCAGCTGCTGCTTGCATGTGCAGCATTCGCTGGAGGTCATGAACTGTTCTCTCTTCTAATTCAAGACTTTGTGGTTTTACAACGATTTAAAATTTTAGCTTGAGCGTGTATATATACACATGTGTGCATACATAGGCATATGTGTGTACGTATATTTATATATAGAATCTCTACTGTGCTATACTTAGGTTCTCCACAGCCAAAAGGACCAAGGGACAAAAGTAGCTCTCATTTCAGTCTCACCAGGGGCCAAAAAGCCGTCCTCTTCCTGCTCAGCATTACTAAAAGCAGCTTCATGTCAACATGACAGATGTAGAGGTATGAGTTTCTTAGAGCATGTCTGCGTGGCTCAACTTTTCACATTAACCCATCACTCGTGGTGGCTGCGATACCCGATGCAGAGCTGGCACCGCTAGCTCCGCCGTGCCCTCTACCTGCTGCGTAAGGCTTGTGGCCAGCGTGCTGCCCGCTCTGCCTGCCGCATCCTTGGATGTAGCATCCCTCTCAGGCAGGATTTGGATCCCTCTGTCTGAGTTGGATTTCCCTTTGCTTGGGAAGCCTAAATTTTCTGTTTCTCCAAGATCTGCGCTGCACCTGCACTGGCACAGAGGAGAGGCTCTGCCCCGTGCTTGTGCCAGAATCCCAATTGAGAGGTCTGCCTTGGGATAGCACCGAGGTGTCCCCCACCGCTCCGGGATGGATGGGGGCTCAAGAGGCAAGAGTTATAAGAGTTATAAGACCTGTATGGGTACATAAAAAGGAACAGAGAGACTCCAAAGGAAAGTCCAAGATACAGAAATCCGAACCTCTCCAACGCAGTTCCACGCCACCGGGCTCCGTCTTCCCTTTCTTACAGAAGCAGCAACAGAAAATACAACAGAGATCTCCTTATCTCCCCGCACCTTGGCTGATGGCCAAACGGAGCATAAAGAAACAGAACGGTCCATAACCCTGCCCCGAGTCGGAATGAAACAAGCCGTCTTTTTCCCGGTTCTCTGGGACAATCTGAGGAAATGACAAATGACACGTGAAACAGCGAATTTGAAAAGAAAGTTGGCGCCGTTAAAAAAGGCTGTATTTTCCTGATCATCCTCCTACAAGAGCAGCCAAGCAGTCCCTGTTTCTGACGCTGGCACAGGTTGGCAAATAGAGAAGATCTAAACATGGAGAGAAGTTTCCCCCTCTGAAGACCAGCACCAACTGCCAAAGTTTTCAGGCAGAGTTTGTTGGTTGAACTTTCTCGATTGACAAAAGGTCACCCGTTCTAACTGCGTCTGTCCTCTGAGCTCCCAGACATTTCCAAGCATGCAGGTCGTGGATTTCTTACTGTCGCACCTTATTATTTGCTCAGGGTTGCCATTCAAAACACGCTTCATTTCTTTTATTAGGCTCAGGTCCTCTGGTTACAAAGATGAATCACACCATCATTCTTCCAAAGGCAGGCTGGACCTACTTTAAGCTCTAAACACATACCTCTTCACAGTTCAAACACTATAGCCTATACAATTAGCATGCGAGACTTGTTGCCTGAGGATATTGTAGAGGCCAAGAGTATTAACAGGTTCAAAGTAGGATTAGACAAATCCGTGCAGGATAAAGGTCCATCAGTGGATGATCACTAACTGCTATTAGCTGAAACCTGCAGAACGTGTCAGGAGAAGCACTGCTGTGTACAAGTCCTATGTCTTAGCCTCCTCCTGCGGACACAAGACGCGGCTCTGGACACAGCCCAGCAGCTCTTAGAGTAAGCAGAAACCAGAAGGTGACCATAAAACTGTGAACCAGAAAGTCAATGTTAACAGCGACAAAGGCAAAGTGGCAAAATTGGTTCTTTTTAAAGTAAACCTTATTTGCCGCCGACCAAACGCTGTCTATAAAAGCACACCATCGCTCTCCTTCCCCTTCTCCGTGCCCCTCGGTCCTTGCTCCACAGGGACACAGGTTGGATGGAGCTCCTCTGGTGGTACTCGCCTCCCTGCTCAGAAGCCAGCCACAGGACAGCCTTGATGGGCTCGACCGTTGCCCATCGGTTGGACTAGATGATCTTAGAAGGTCCCTTCCAACCTAGGTGATTCTGTGAGCTTCAGGAAAGCCACCCTGAATCCTCATCTCCTCTAAAGCACCTCAAGTTGGCCCCTCAAAATCACTCACCAGTGGGCCCACAGCCTCCCACCCCTACACCTTCCAGCCTATTTTCACCGTAAACGCTCAGTCTGATGGAACGAGACTGTTACTGGGTTGTTTTCCCATTAGTTCTTTTAATATCCTTGTTTCCTTTACCTGCTACCATAGGCATATAAAAGCGCTTCCTTTTGTGAACATGTTTTCTTTAGTGGATGGAAAATGTGCTTTTGAAGTATTTCTGGTTGGAAACATTTTCAGAAGATAAAGAATACTTCATGTGTGATTCTATACCAACAACATTTTCATTTAAAGTAGCAAACAACAAAGTGTCTCGGGGTTTGTTTGTGCCTTAGTTACAGGCAACGTTTTCGTCAAAAAAAAAAAACAACAACAAAAAAAAGCCCTGCCCAGGTAGTTAAATAAATATGCAAAAGTAAAACTTAATTCTGGCTAAATTCAGAGTAAGACACTTAAAGGTACACACACCTCNAAGGAAACGTTTTCGAAAAAAAAAAAAAAAAAAAAAACAACAAAAAAAAGCCCTGCCCAGGTAGTTAAATAAATATGCAAAAGTAAAACTTAATTCTGGCTAAATTCAGAGTAAGACACTTAAAGGTACACACACCTCCTGCCAGCTCCCAGGAAGCCTGAAATGTAACTGTGCCCTGGTGCTAGTCGAGTCTTTTGAAAGCTGTTCAATTTGGGGAGATCAAATCGACACACTAGTGAGTGGGGGCAAAGCTGTAGCAGCCGAGCCACTTCATTAGGCAGAAAAGAAGGGAAGAAAACTTTCTACTTTTTTTTTTTTTTTTAAACATGTGAAGTATATCCACATGCCTTTNTTAAAAACGAAGCATTTTGCAGCAAATACATATAGGAAAATATCTCATCTGCTGCCTTAGGTATATCTATAAGAAAATCCTACTTCTATTTGTAAATATAGCTTATAAATAGGGTATGATTTAAAATATTTTTGGTAGCAATAACAACAAGGAAAAAATGCCATTGACGATCTGAAGGTATTTGATTCGGGAGGGGAGGGATGGTGTTCAGTTTATCTTCCCTCTGAAAGTGTTTACTAAAATCAACATCATTCAAGGAACATTTCGGTCGACCTGAACAGAATTCTTTCGGGAAGCGGGGAGGAAGTACCCATCGAAATACCTACCCCAATCCTGCTTTTAAGGTCAGACATTCTTGCTGATAGTTTTTTCTTCATACCTCATAATTTTTATTGCTCTTTAAATCATGCGGCTTGAATGCCTGGCTTGTCTTCTTCTCCAGCTACTCACGCTGCAAAATTAGACATATTCTTTTGAATGCATCCCTTGAGGGGCTGTGGGTGGATCTTACCACTGGATGCTACAAAATATCCCCAAATCAAGAGCTTTCTGTGTTAAACAATTCAAATCTCGGGAGACCATCCAGCCAATTTACCAAGTATAAATATAGTCCCTCTGCCATTCACACTGAGCGCAGCGAATTCCATACAAAGTCCCAGGGGAAGGAGAAGAAGCATTTTAATGTTCAGCAGCAGTCTTTAATTTGGCATTCAAATTATGTCACTGACCACTTGCCTCTTCCCTCTTGAGGCATGTGTCTTCCTCAGAAGCCAGGTTTTGGGATGGATACCTCCCAGTCCTTTTCCTAAAGAGGCTGGCTGGCCCCAGGGCTGCCTCCTTCCTGGGTTTAACACCAGCCAGCGGATTCTCTCCTAACATATATAACCAGCCATACCAACAGCAAAATACCTATGGATAGGGTGTGTCCCTAAGGGGAGCAGGGCTCCCTGCCTCCAGTTAAGGTTACTCAACGTTTCCCGGTCTCTTATTTCCAGTTCCTTACAGCTTTGCTAAATAAACTGGCCTGAAGTCTTCCCTAATGAGGCTCTGCCTCAGGCTGTGTGTTTTGGAGAACTGCTCGTGTTACTAATAAGGCAATAATCCATACTGCAGCTCGATTAGTAGTCAAAATGGTTGACAAAATCTTTAATTATAAAAAGAAAAGTTTCTTGTGCTGACATATCAAACCAGACCTCTCAGCCCGCAATAGGGAACCGCCACAATAAAGGGTTCTCTGCTCCGTTAGCTGCAAGGAAAGCGAGAGGGAGTTGGGCCTGAATAAAACATACCGTGGAAGGAGGAAATATTAGAATCAAATGCTCATATTAAAGCTTTGCTGCAACATCAATAATCTTCAAAGTACTTAACTGGGGAGGTAGGCATTGCGGTGCGGCTGCCAGATGGAGGCACAAAGCTGCAGCGTGGCTTCTTGCGGGCCAGCGGGAGGCAGAGACGGGAGCACCCTGGGGCAGAGGAAAAAAGGTACCCAGAAAGAGATGCTACCCCCCTTCCCGTCTGAGAACACGTATTTTACTGCCGCTGCAGTCAGAAACAAGTTGTGCAACACCTCGCTAGAACTGGAACTGCTTTCCTGAAGGGAGCACGGAACATTTCTCACCAGGAATAGCAACAATTGTTATCTCTGGGATATTCACGAAGTCAGCAAATAAATCCAAGTGCGAGAATCAAAAGATATTACACCCAGCGATTCTTTGTCTTGCAGGGAAGAAATACTGAAAACTAACGGGGAATTTATATCAATGGTGTAACTGAGAGAGCATCACCAACGGCAGAACCTCTCTCTAGGGAGGATTTAAGTAATGACTGCCCAGGCCCTTAGGTTGGGTGACACCCATGGACTGAGCCCTGCCCCGGGAGGGAGGCGAGTGCCCTGGAGGGTTGGGACCCAGGAGGAAGACTGTGACAGCTCCCGGAGGGCGGGCAGGCTGGACTGGTCCCCGTGGTGAGGAGGGTGGCCTCTTCAGCAGCCCAGTAGAAAGCGAACCAAACTGTAAATGACTTTAGGAAAAAAAAAAAAAAAAAAAAA
>VZRU01008300.1:79550-92050 GCA_013398155.1 Pedionomus torquatus
ACCGAGCTAAAATAACCATATTGTTAGGCAGCGACTCATGGGAACAAAGATGACGATGTTATCTGGGATCATTATCCTGGTGCCTTTTAATCATCATGTTGGTACGGTTTTCCCTCACTCTGACCTAGTTTAACTAGTTCAGAAAGCTTAATAGGCATTGCTCCTTACAGCACTGTTAGGAGGACCTAAATATATACAACAAGTTCTTTTGTGAATGAAAATTACCGATTCATGGCCCGTTACACTTCATGAATCCAGAGAAACAACAGTGAAGTTAACTGGCTGGGCTTTCACACAACCGAATCTGAGCCTCTGCTCTCCTCCCGCGCTTTCGGAACCGTCGTGCTGGCAATCTGAGAGCATCGCCAGGACGGCACGTCCCTAAACAGCCACCTGAATCACAGCACTCTTGGGAGCAGACGGGCACAACCTGCCTAGGAGTAAAATGCAGGTGAAAATTCTAGGTTAAAAAAACCCAAACGGCCTACGTCGAGCAGGAAATGTTTCCGCTCTCACAGAAGATACTAACGAGAACGACGCTTCCACCAAAGTTTTTCTATAGCAGAATTTGTGTTTTAACTGACAGGCTGAAAAGCAAGAATTTTCAGTCTTGGGGTTTCCAACAAAAACAAAAAAGTTGCCAATAACCACCATTTCCAGCAGAAAAATCCTTTTGGCAAGAAATGATATCTTTGCTCATTTTCTTATTGAAAAACATCGATCCATTCCAGTGATTGATGTCAACTATAGGACACGACTCTATTTTCCATGCGATAACTGATGTATTTGCTTTTCCTGTTAACTAGATTAATGCCTTCTATCATCTGCGAGTTTACAGTCTATGAAAATATAAAAGCCGCTCTCCTGAACCTCTGGCTCTGAAGTCACATATGTCACCTACAGATACCGCGGGAACTTGCGCTCCAGGTAATTAAAGTTTCTTGGTGTCTGCCTGGGAACGATACCAGCCATCGCTCTTTATTTGCAGGGTGAATTTTTCTCTCTCATAAGCCCGGGCGAATCTATCTGAATCATTAAGGGGCTTTGCTCAGATTCAGCCGTAACGGCCCCACAAGGGAGCTCCTGCCCTTCCTCTGCTGTTGAGGCTGGATCTGCTCCACGATCCCACGGAGACCAGCAGAAAGGACAGTGATGAAAATGAACCATAAAAAGGAACTCGGGAGGTCAAGTCAGCACACAGGTTTCCCCTGCCGGAGATTCAGTCCCGTAGCAGGGAGCTGCAAGCCCAGCTCCGACCCAATGAGGCTGGGAGAGGCAGCACCGAACATCTGGATTCCGGCCCGAAAAATAAAGCTATCTTTCCAGAATTACGGACCAAGCAACCCATTTCACTGCGTTGCACACACACTTCTGTTTTTTTCCTCCCATCTGTATCCCTGGCTTCTGAGAGGAATTCTCAAGTATACAGAAAAAACCAGACTCCTTGATTTCGCTGTGTGGCTCGGTCCCGGGCTATCACATGGAAAAATGTCCCAGTCGGAATTTTCAGGCACATTGGCTTAATCCTCCTCTCAGTAAAACCACTGGTAAAAACATCCCTGAGTCCGCAGTGGGAGGAAAAGAGGACAGTGAGAAAGAGACCATCAAGCCCCTTGCTATTGACACCCGAACTACTCTTGTTAGAGAAGAGAACATCAGATAGATTCTACCTTCTCCAACTGAATAAAAATTAAAACCATAGCGAAAATTCTTTGGGAAGAGGCTTTCTCGAGGCCAATTAAGGGAAAGGATTTTTAGGTAGCGTATTGGAAAAAAAGCACGCCCGGAGCAGACCACCAGGCAACTTGGAAGAGGGCAAGTTTACTTTGTAAAACCAAACTTTGCAACTTTCAGTTTGTTAATATGAGAGTATCCTCTAATTTTATCTACAGCTACCACCTTCTCCAAGTCGCAATCGCCAAAAAAGGGCAAAATATCTTCACGTTACATTCCACCCAGTCACTAAATGGAACAGAAGCCGTATTACTGTAATTCATAATTCAGAACTCAAATTTCCTAAGACAACATCAGAAATGTCATTTTAACCACACTAATTCCTTCACAGTTAACATGAGTGGGTGTTGGTGCAATCCAAGCTGAAAAAAGCCATCTAATTTCAGCAAGTTTACCGCAAGCCAACTTGGCAACCCTCCACGCGGATCAGACAAACGTCTGCTGTGTTGAAGCTGAAGGCACAGCGATAATTATCATCGCTGATACTGCATCAGTGGTAATGACAGTGTGGGTTGTAAATATGAACCAAACTAGGGTTCTCTCCTTCACAAACAGGGATTTGGTATTACTGTGGGAACCCGCCATCGACCTGCCAGATCTGAATGCGGCCCTTGATCCAAACTAGGGCACGTTTCTCTGTAACTGGAAAGTCATTCAATAGCTGCAGCACACATTTAATGACCACGCTTTCTGGGTGGGTGTCGGGAGAAGCCGGACAAGCAGCTCAGATGACAATCACATCCACCAGAAGGAAGAAGCAGCCGGTACCATCGCCCCTACTGACACGGGAGATGCTGTGACCATTTTTCACTTGGCTGAGGACCTCGCTATTGGGGTCAGGTATCTCACCAGGAAAGAGTCAGGTCCTCCCAGGACAATTCAGCCACGCTCAGGTCAAGTTTCCACAGGCCTTAAAAGAAAAGACTTAAATAATAAAGTAATCAAGGAGGATACCCTCTTATTAATTTAACTAGTAGAAGAAATAAAAAGGGCTGCAATAGGTATGTGTTATGCAGCCCACAATGCAGCCACCCAGCAAAGTTACAGGAGGAGCCTAAGCCTTGATTCCTGCCCTGTCCCTGCAGGGACAGCCAGGCTGAGGAGCGCCCAGCAGAGAACAGAGCTTGTGCAGAGGTTTTTGGCTCACGGAGCCCTTCTGCCACTCCACAAAGCACCAGCTGCTGCAGGTAATGAGCTGGTTCCGAAGGACCAAGCAGCTCTCCAAACCAACGGGTGGACTGGGCATGACCTCTCCAAAAAGCCAATGGATGAAAAAAATAGCCTAAAATTCCTCATCTGTGGGACCTTCGCCTATAAAAGAGGCTTTTCCCCAGAGGCACTTTGGGTTTACTTACACACCGTGCTTTGCTTTAACGGCGCAATGAGAATGCTACTCTACTACTATATTAATTAATATTTATAAAGCACTTAGAGGTTCTTCATGGAAGGTGAGCCTGGCATTTAAGGCAATAATTATTACAAAACATCCCTTCCAGTTACTAAACAGTATTCAGTCATTAGAAAGATTTGCTATATATAGGTTATTGGCTTGAATAAAATGTTTTTGAACACCACGTTCCCCACTGGAAAAAAACAAGGTCAATGGAACATTGTCAGTTGCTTCAAAATAATGTAATGCAGAAACACACCAGCTATTTCCTATGTTTAATTTTCCCCTCCTTGTTTAACGCTATCTCTCTAAAATGCTAACAATCACTTAAAACCATGTGTTTTCACTTGCTCTCCATCTCTTAAGGTCACCACCAGCCCATCTTTCTCCATTACAGAAGTCTCAAGCTCTTTTGCTCACCAAAAGGCTTACGCAGGGGCAGGGAAGAGCCAAACAAAACTTGGTATTACCTCCACTGGGGTTTTTTCCCCATCTGGTGGCCTTACCAGTCCAGGAGTCACCTCACCTCATACCACCCTCCTCTCCACTCGGTACAGACACAGGATTACCTGCACAACAGCCAACCTCTTCAAGAGTTGGGATTAAACCTTCCCTGCTCCTTTCTCCCTCAGTGGCTTTTTGGTTAGAGAACACGTGGGGAACAGACAACGAGCTCCTAATTGGGAGCACTTTATTACTACATGCACGCATGCAGCCACAACTGAACTGCTGGATGGCTGTCAGAGTCCACAATAAGAAAAATAACAAAACATTAGAAATCTTTATTACAGAATCACAGAATTGTTACGGTTGAAAAGGACCTCTGAGGTCATCAAGTCCAACCGTACACAACCCACTCCCTACAATCTCGGCCACTAGAGCACGCCCTGAAGTGACACATCTACTCGTTTCTTCAGTACCTCCAGGGTTGGTGACTCCACCACCTCCCCGGGGCCTGACCACCCTCTCAGTCAAATCATTGACCTCCCACAGCTTCGGACCACTCCCGCTGGTCCTGTCGTCATTCCCTTGGGAGAAGAGGCCACCACCCACCTCTCTACACCCTCCTTCCAGGGAGCTGTAGAGGGCAAGGAGGTCTCCCCTGAACCTCCTCTTCTCCAAACTAAACATGCCCAGCTCCCTCAGCCTCTCCTCTGCTTGTCCTCAGAAGAACCAAATTTCTTTGGTTCAGAAGTGCTTTGTGTATCTGGGGGCAGTGGGGGGTATCTGCATACGAAAACCAACTGGATTTAAAAATAAAGGATGAATTTCACATTTACGTCAGATACCATGAAGCTAATAATCTTTATTATTTTATTATAATTCTGGGTTCAGGTCTCTCAGAAGTATTATATCCTAAACTCCCGAGTTTCCTCTTTGATGACCGTTTTACTACTTTGGTTCATTAGTTGTCTGGCAAGTCAGTTTTCTAAGGATGAAGCAAAAGCCATTTGCTGGAAGACAAACTCCAAGCTGGAGTGGGTGGTAGGTGCTATTCTGCCACTGCCAATGGAGTCGAGCTCTAGTACTTTTGACAAAACCCTCTGGTACGTAAAATGCCCGGTTTACTACCGTAAAGTAACAAAAGTAAAGTACTGCTTTTAGTAACAAAAGTGAAGGAGGACCTGCTACGCATCCCACCTCACACAGAGGTGCCAACACCAACAGGGTTCATGCAGGCTCCAAATACAGCCCACAACCACTACCCCAAGTCCTGCCCTCGCCCCCTCTCCAGTCCAGCTCTGCAGTGCTCTGTGCTCAGGCTTGTGCCACGTAAAACCAGCTTTAAATTCAAGGTAAATTAGAATTCTGTGTAACTAAACCGCTTTGGGTAGTGCAGGCTACCTTAGCAGCAGACCCGTAAGAGCCAAAGCTGGGTATCCTTTCCTCTGCTCGCACAAGAATAGGTAAGACAGCAGATGTATTTTTAAGGCCCACACACGTGTTTTCTCCCTTACAACCATTACTCCACATTGAAATGCAATCTTGCTTTTATTAGGAAAGAGATAGCTCCTAACTGAAGTTGCTATATCTGGAATGAAAACGTATTTATCATATGGCAGCCTCATTTTATTTTATTCACATTGCACTCCAGAGCCTCTACCTTTTCCTCCCCCTCCTTCATCAAATGTAAAAGCGAGTTGTTGTTTGTGTACAGCACGCACATTAGCACAGATAAACTGCTCACCGAGTGTAATGATTAATGATTGAATAGTGCAGTTGTTGCAAAAATAAGTCATGCAGTGAAGAGAGATCTGAAGATTATATCTAACACCAGGGGATGGCTTATTAATCTTACTTCTTGAAGAATTCGTGAGTAAATCATTCTCCTTTATTAATGATATTTCACTTTGCTCCGTGAGACATCTTTTATACATCCAGAAGGGCAATTATCTGTTTAGGCCAGGAAACAATATTAGTTACAGACGGTGCTCGAATGTTTGATCTAAGTCACTTAAATAAAAGAGGGGAAAAAAGACTGAAGCTCACTCCAAAGACCTACCCCAAACAGGACTGCATTTACAGGCGGCTTGTTTTGGTTCCCCCTCTACTGGGAAATGACAAATTGTGTGTGTTTTCAAGTATCAATTAATGTGGAGCTTGCATACTCAAACGATGATATAACAACTCAAGGAAAATTACTTCACTTTTATGTCTTCTGCGTCTGAAGGAATTCTATTATATGTGAGATGGTTAAACATGTCTGAAATGGTTTATTAATAGAAAAAAGACTTCCAAAGGGAGATCTTAAATTCTTGATCACCATGAGATATTGAAGACAGAAAGTAGAGTCTGTAATTAAAAAAAATAAAGTCTTTTTCTAGGTTCAAAACTCTCTTTTTTCTAGCTGTCCATCATCTGCTATTCACCGAAGCGTCGGAGGATGTAAGGAGGGAACAGGGACATCTAGTTAAGACTATTATTCTAAGAACTATGACAAAAACTAACATAGATCTAAATATAGATCTATAAATAATCTCCATAAGAAGCTTCATTAACTAGTTTTAAAGACCTTGACTATGGAAATCATAAACTTAAATTATTATAAAAAAGGCATTAGATAATATAGGTTGATCACTGAAGTGATTTGCAGATTCACAAAACTTTTACAAGCATCTTACCAGAGATTTGAAAATATTACTAAGCTGAGTTACAGCTAGCCTTCAGATTAATAGATCAATTAAGGCGCAGCAGCTTATTGGATAACTAATTCATTAATGAAAGGCAGCATGACCTAGTGAATAGGAGCACAAGGAAACCCAGGAAAGAGGGGAAATTTCTACATTATCCTTAGTCTTCAGCCAGGCTTGAAAAATAATCTTGTCCTCTGTGGTTACACACTTGCACGTGGGGGCATGTCACAAAGATGCCACCCTCGCCGAGAGCTGGCATTGGGCACAAAGAGTCCTTGGCTTGCCGAGCGCTTGTGAGGAGGTTTGCACCCTCACCAAACGCCTCCGTGTGTGTGCGAGGATGGATTGAATTAGAGCTGCTTAATTGGGTGTCGGACGTGTTCTGCCGCTGCCAGAGACGACTTCTCAGCTCAAAACCATACAACGGGGTTTGCAGCAAAGGAACCGGAGCTCTGCCTTGCAAAGGGATCACTGGTGAACCCGTGCTGCAGGATCTGCTTGGGTTACGGAAACACGAAAGAGCCTCCGGACTGCGTTCAGTACCTGTTAAACTTTTAAAGTTAAAACCCACTAATTTATCCTAACTGTAAATTCTAGTAGGCAAAGACTAGTTTAATAAGTTTTCTATATTGAGAGAAGGAAAAAAGCATTCAGTAGTGCAACGGTCCCAATTTCAGAAGCAACCAGCTCTGGTACCGTGGCAATTTTGGTACTTCGGCAAGAGTCCCAGCTCTGGTACTCTGGCTGTTTTCCGACAGTAACAGTCAGAGTCCACTCTTATCATGAAAATATGCTTTTCCCTGGAATCTGAAGTCGCTCAAAGCTTTTAGTTTTGTTTGTTGAAACCAAAGAGAAGTCATAAAAGAAACACAACCGATTTAACACAACTGCTCGAGGATTTTCGCTTCTGTACATTTGTAGAGATTTCTTATTTTGATTTGGTTGGTAATTTTCTTTTGACCCCAAACCCCAGCAAGCACCCTGGCCGTATTTCAAAGCTGAAAACATGCAGGTCAAAATAGGAGTGCATTTTGCACCAGAGCATGGGTCTGCCTGCCATGTATGTTGAGCACCCAGCTGCAAGTCACACACGTTTTATTTGTGTTTAGAGCACCATTGACCAAAATGACACAAGATCCCTTTTCCCCTAAATACTCAGGGCATTCTTAAGGTTATAGAATCATAGAATCATCCAGGCCAGAAGGGACCTCCAAAGGTCATCTAGTCCCACCTCCCCGCAGTCGCAGGGACACCCCCAACTAGACCAGGTTCTCATTGAGCCTCACCTGGAATATCTCCAGGGAAGGGGCCTTAACCACCTCCCTGGGCAACCTGTTCCAGTGTCCCATCACCCTCGAGGAAAGAAATTTTTTTAATATTCAACTTAAATCTACCCTTCTCCAACTTAAGTCCATTGCCCCTCGTCCTATCGCAGCAGCCTTTGTGAACAGTCCCTCCCCAGCCTTCCTGGAGCCCCTTCAGGTACTGAAAGGTGCCATTAGGTCTCCCTGGAGCCTTCTCTTCTCCAGGCTGAACAGCCCCAGCTCCCTCAGCCTGTCCTCACAGCAGAGGGGCTCCAGCCCTTTGATCATCTTGGTGGCCCTCCTCTGGACCCAAATATTAGATATTTCACTGGTTCATTTCAAAGCTGAATTTTAGGTTCTCTGATAATCACCTGCCTCCTGATACGTAACCCATACCTGTTTGCCTGCAAGGCAATTCAAAACTTGGGGAAATAGGGTTTATCAGAAGCAAGCCTTTTGTATTCCCTGGTCTAAAAACGTATGTTGACCCTTTTGGGCTGCTAGAAGACGATCCCAGTGAAGTTTATAAAAGAAAGGTCTGGCCTACAATGCAGTTACCTCTGACAAAAGCCCATGTTGTATTACCTGAAGTGGAGCTTTCCCACCACTCAGCCTCACATCCCAGCAGCGGGTTTAGCATCTGCCTGTTACACAGAAACGCCTCCACTGAAAAGTCACGATCCGAACCCACATTTGGGAAACACAAGAATCTGCGCGGGATCTCTAATATTGCCCTGGATCGGCCAGCAGCAGTTTTGAAGAATAAAGGTTAAAACATTCGAAAACAGCGTTATGTATTTTCATCGCAACCATCCGCAGCCTCATGCAGGCCTCAGTGACTAGAAAGCAGGGTCTCAAAGTGATTTGAAAAAGAGAATAAACGTTATTAATATTGATTCTTCTCTTCTCTGAGAATTCCCTACAGTCCTGCTCAGGGAACCAAGGTAGCGAACAGCAGCAAAAATCCAGTTTTTCTGGCGGGTGCCTGGGTAATGCTCAGAGAAGCAAGCAAATATGTCATCTCTTTAGGGACAGGCACATTCCCCGTCTGCTGCGTGAACCCACGGCTCATCCTGCTGCTCTGAAACCTTAGCAGATCTGGTCACATTCCCAAACCTGACCTGCTTCTCAGAAGAGCGTTATTCAAATAGGTTACACCAAAATAATCAGCAGTTACAGACGCACATCCCTTGATAGTGACTCTATCAGCATTTTTCTCTTGCTGGATTTTTTTTTTTTCCTTAAGTAATTAAAAAGTGTCTCTGGAAGAGCAGTATGTACAGTATGTCATAAAGTCTCTCTGAACTACCTATATTTACCCCTGAAAGTGAATTCTTTATAAGACCTAGGATATCAAAGAAACGAGGGATCAAAGTAGTTTTAATAAGCAACCCAGTGTTTGTAGAACCTGCACTTTCATGTATCATGTTTTGTTCAAGTTCTTAATTTCGGTTCCTCACCACAGAAGGCACTTAAGATAACTATCTATAACCATATTGTCATGTTGAATCCTTTGATTATTTAACATGTACACCTTAGTGAAACAAAAATGCCTTTTTTTCCCCCTAATATTTGGACTTCATTGTATTTTCTCACATGAAACATATATTTGATTTGTTTGATAGTTGGAACGCATAGTAGCATCATTTGCTTTAGTATTTCTACTTATATATTAATAGAGTTTAATGTCGTACACTTTTATCTACTGCTGTACACTGATGGGATCTATAGCACCTTGATCTTCTCTTAAATCTCAAAATAAACACCCATAACAAAAGATGGCAAAAGGTACAGAAAATGAAGTTAACTGGTCCTTAAAGAGAAACCAGAGGTTCCCAGTGAACACCAGTATGCTCTTAAACATAGTAAAATGAATTTCTCACTCTCTTTTTTTTTTTTTTTGATCAGAGCTCTGCTGTCTTTACAAATTGTCCTGTGGTGAAAACAAACTACTTAAAAAAAATTCCCAAACTCCCATATATATTTCATCTATAGTCACAATAAAATTGTCAGTAAAGACTGAGAATTATTGCACTCCGGGTTAGAAGCACAGATCGAAAGATGAAGGAATTATAAGACCAGACTCGATGCAAAAAGCGCTACTGACAAATGGATCTGGTAGCTATTCCAACGACACATCTGGATAGAAAACTTTTTCTTCTGCTCTGAAAATTACCATACCGTCAGTTTGGAATCTGAATGAGCAATGAGTTTAAAACCTTAACAGAAACATACCGCAATATAAGCAGAGGAGAAGAGTCTATTTTTCTCTCTCACCCTTTTCTTTCATTTTTTTTTTTCCTCCTCCTTGACGTGGTCAGGAAGCAGCAGATTGCTCTGCTCGCTCCCTGCCTCTCCAGACTTGGTAGCCAGAAATCTCTGAGATGCACATGGTCCTGCTTTTGTGGTTGCCTTTGAAAAGCCAAGAATACAAAGCCCTCTGTAGGAAAATCAAGAGTTTTCTAATACACTGAAGGACAACCGTAGCGTATCGCCTTCCAAATGAAACAGAAAAGCCAGGATCTAAACCGCTGCGTTTGTAGTTCATGTCTACTACTGTTTATATTAAGCGTACTTCTAAATATTCCTCTTCATGCCAGCTAGAAACAAAATATTACTAGATGATGGAATTGTGTATTTGACCAAGAAAACCTCCAAATCCATGTATGTTTGCAAAACTGTTGAATGTTACATCTTTGTCAGTAAATTTCTCAGAGTAATAGATGGTTTTGAAGAGATCTATGTATCGAGACTTTGCCTCTCCTTTGAGACTCGTATCCTGCCATGTGGCAACCACAGCACGTGCTTCTTCAAGAAGGAAGCGTTAGACCACTCGGCATAGTTTCAGCCATCCACCTGCAATTTGCAGAACAAAACAAAGAATCCAGCCAACTCTATGGCATACTTATATGAAGAATTCTGCCAGGACTTTGTAAGACTTCCAGAAGGATCCACAGACCTAAAGAGATTGTTTTATAGAGGAAGACACGCAAGAGTAATTCCAACCCTGACGAGAGGTAAAAGCTTGTGTATAAACACCCAGATAAAGACCTTACAGCAGTCTCTAGTATGAGCTAAGGAGGACATTTCCTTGGCTTTCACCAGCATGACTTCAGCAATCTTGGTCTCATTCAGAAAAGAGCAATGGCTCTCTAGACGTTTCAGACACAACTGCCTTCCTCGAGCCCTCTTAAATACCCCGAAAAACAAGGAAACCCAACCCCGGCACCACAATAAGCACAGCCGGGCTTCTCAAGAAAACACTGTGAATAGAAATAAAAATACAGTATTTTGAGTCATATAAAAAAAAAAAATAAGATGCTGTTTCCCAGCTTGTAACAGCACTTGGCTTTGTAGTTCTGCAAGTTTCTGTTTGATCACATCTAGCGCTCACCCAGTTCAAGATCCCAGACTGTGGACCTCCCTAAATAGGATGCGATCGGGTCTACCAGAGCCTTCAAGGTAAAAGAGCAGCTCGTACTGGAACAACAATCAGTGCTAATTCACAGAATTTTCATGGTTAGAAGGACCTCTGAGATCATCAAGTCCAACCGTACACAACCCACTCCCTACAATCTCGGTCACTAGAGCACACCCTGAAGTGACACATCTACTTGTTTCTTCAGTACTTCCAGGGTTGGTGACTCCACCACCTCCCCGGACAGGCTGTTCCAGGGCCTGACCACCCTCTCAGTCAAGTCATTCTTCCAAATATCCCCTCTTAAACCTCTCCTGCCACAACTATTTTTTTTCCTCTGGTCCTGTCGTTATTCCCTTGGGAGAAGAGGCCACCACCAACCTCTCTACCTACTCCTGTCAGGGAGCTGTAGAGGGCAAGGAGGTCTCCCCTTGGCCTCTTCTTCTCCAAACTCAACATGCCCAGTTCCCCCAATTAACAGGACTGGCCTCAGACCACCTTTCTGTAATTCAGATGACACAAACATTTTGGACCCAAGTCTTCGGCTATGGCTTCCTGCAGTTCCAGGGTGCTGCAGGGGGGTGAGGGTGATGCACGGGAGAGGGAAACCAGATGAGACAGCTCTCTTGGCTTCTGTGCGTACAAAATAACTTCAGGGAAAAGTTCCGCAAGAGGATTTTAATTCCCCGACAATCCAGGCAAGAGATTTCCCTGTGTTTCTTATCTTCTAGACCAGACCTAAATCAGGCTGTCATGTAATCAATGGACTATGATAGGCTGATTATCATGTAGGATAAGTGATATCTATTAGAAAAAATTGATCCTGACATAACTCAGAGAAGGCAGCAGCTTAAAGCTAGAGGCCATAGGCCCCGGACTGGCCTTTGTACATATTTAATGGCTGTCATTTTCCTGGAGGTGCCTGAAAACAGCAAAACTCTCAGGGTAAATCTATATTGATTGAATAATCCTTGTCATCTGTTAGGACTAACAAAGCTGTCACAGCACAGCCACAAGCAAACAGATTTTATTTGATAACTTTCTTTCCATTTCACTGTCGAAGCACAAGCGCTAGAGTTTCAAGGGAGCCCCTTCGTGTTTGGTCTGTTTTCGCTCAGGTAATTCCCCAGCGGAGGCCCCACTTTTCAGTGGCTGGTTAACTGCCACGTACTTAATTAAACCTGCAGCATCAGAATTACAGTTTATGAAGGAATGGGAAGCCGGCTGCCAGCGAACCCCTGATTCTGCAGGGCTTGTGCTATATTAGGAGCAGAGCCTGAATGATTATGGCTGGGAGCTTGATAAAGATTGTAGGGGTGGGTGTGCTTGAGGCTGTCCCTTGTGAGAGCATCTCCCTTTATGAATACAGAAAAATTCATCAAACAGAAATCATTAAATGGAGCAGATGGGGTTTTTTGTGTGGCTGAGGCGGAAAGTGCCTGAAGATGATGAGCGTTACGCCAGGCGGACGGGCAGATCAAAACAACAGCCCCGTGAAGGTGGACGGCACAGCACCCTCT
>VZRU01008300.1:97050-145749 GCA_013398155.1 Pedionomus torquatus
GGGGCTCATTGTAACACGGCTACGAACTTGTTTGATAGCTCCTTGAAGGCAGATGATTCAAATAAATACGTGAGCCAGTTTCTACAGCCGCTTTCATGTCAAATTACTGAGCAGTTCTCTGAAACAGCAGTCGGAACGGAAAGCATCTATATTTTGGTTCATTTTGATAATTAAAGACAAATTGAGAATTAAAGACAATGGATTAAAAAAGGATATCCCTCCACATCCTCTTTGAAGAAGGAACTGGCACTTGGCACCACACCACGACTCTAGGCCAAGGCACTGAAGTCAATGGGAAGTGTCTTTAAACAAGCCAGCGTTTTGGATAAAACCATGTAAGAAAATTATTGGAATGGAAAATGCTTCAGATCTCTAGAATGACGCAGTGCTCAGAAACCCCACCACACATTAACTATCAGCCACAAGAGAAACTGTTTCAGTGTCCCAACTGCAAGAGATTATCTGGCAACGCTACTGCTGATGGCACTCCTTCAGGTTCATTGTCATAAAATATTTCTTATTTTTAAAAAATCTCAATATTATATACTTTGGTGTTGCCAGACACCTTTTTTTTCCCTTATCAGAAATTGGGTTTTAACAGTCTACAGACAAAAGAGGATGACTTTAGAAAATAACAAAGAGAAAAAAAAAATATTAATAATCAAGTTTTGGAGAAGACAAAATTACTGATGAAGTTGAATAAAATGCGGCAAATGTTATGATCCCACGGGTAAAGGAGGAAAGACAGACTATTTAACAAATGTTAAAGCAGCTGACACTTTGAAATAAAAATTGGACGGCTCCAAGTTAACTTGTTCTCCTTTAAGCAGAGATCTAAATTAAAAGGAAAGAATAAACAAGAGGTGGGTAACTCCCCCAAAGAAGCAAAATGCTTTGCTTTGATTCAACCAAAACGCCTGATTTGACCTTAAATAGTAGCTTTAGTTTTAAAAAGAATCCTTCCGTGGGTGTTGTGAGCCGTGGGAGGAGGCGGGCAGTGTCCAGGCCGGGGTAGCTGCGTGGGCAGCCGCTCGCTCCACAGCCCAGGGGAGCTCTGCTTGGAAGAAAACGGCGTTCAGAGGCGCTAGCGAAACAAAGGACCTGTGCTTCTCACGAAGAACACCTATACCACAAATCTCAACACAAATCTCAACCTTCATTTGCCAAAAGAAAATAACATTGTTTCCAAAGTATTGAAAACGGGACATCCTTAGCTGGCAGGGATTTATTTTATTTTCCTCTTTTATTTTATTTATTCTCCATTCCTCCTATATCTTAGTTCAGATCTTTCAGCTTTACTGACAGCACCCAGATTAAGCTGGAGAATTTCTCCTAATTATCCAGTTCCCTCCTCTTTGCAGTGAAGCAGGTAGCCATGTGGCAGGAGGGATCATATACAATACATACGTATAAAATCATCAAATAATCCTTGAGTTGATTTAGCAACTGAACCTACTCCCAGATTTTGGCTGAGCTAGCATTCTAAAAACCTGCCACTTATGAAGTGGCACAGATTTGAAGAGCAGACTATGGCGAACACTAGACTCTGGGGATGCCGAGAGATCTCTGTGTTTTGTGCTTTACGAGGGATGTGGGATTTCTGCCAGCCCTTCCAACGCCACGGCCACGCACACAGCTCCAACGGCCTTTGCTCTTCCTTAGGACGGTCAGAAGCAAACCACGTTTCCAAAAAGCAAGGGGGAAAACATACTGTGTTCACCCCAAAAGTTCCCAACTGTATTAATCTAGCAAGTCCTTAGTATTTCAAACATACTCAAGAGTGCCGGTATTCAGAGAAAGAGGCTAATATTATAACTCCTTTCCCTTCTAGAAAGTCGTCTAGTTGTTAAGAGCAAATTAATTTTCTGTATGAAATTCAGTTTAAGCAAATTATTAAGCATAAAGCAGTCCTTCTTCTTTGCTTTTCAAGGCAAGCATTAACTTCTTTTCTGAATTAAACATCAATAAAAAGGCATGTCATTAGTGTTTATTCTGAATGGTATTTTTTTAATATAATTTCATTGACTTTCAAGTAAGTCCAAATTCTAATATGATTTCCATCCCTCTGTCATGTTAATTTCTCCGGCGCAGCCCGTTTCAGCCATTATATAACAGTATTATAAATAATCTTCTAATATCCACTTCACAACTCTTTAATTGATAGCACCCACCGGAGTACATTAGCCAGGTGCTCATTTTCTTTTTTAGGGATAAAATGAAACATTTTAAAACAAGTTTCATCTTTTCTTTATCAGGCAGTTCCTGCTTCAGCATAACCAAGGCTTACATTGTCGGTTCCTTCTCCGTATAACGCCCCAAAGACAGAAAATATCTCCTGGCAACATTGAATTAAACCAGGAGGCAAGGGAAGCCAGGGCGATCTATACTCCTGAACAAAGGTGCCTACGTGCAGCAAAGAGACCTGATGCTACAATGAAAACCATTTATTTTTTTAAAAAAAAATTAAGTATAAAATATCTCTGGTCAAGTTCTTCATTGTTTAATGAAAAAAAGCCAACAGCTAAACCTACCTCCTGCTGCCGAAATCTTAGTACTACATACAGTATATCCTAAAAGATGGTTTTTTAACGTGCCTTAACACTGAACATATAGGGCAAAACATACATCCGAATCACTTTCGTCTGATTTGCACACACCTGACCTATACGTACATCAATATCACTGGCTCATCAAAATGGAAGGCCCTCGTAGGAGCTCATTTTTGCTTTGACTTGTGCAAAAGCAAAGGAGCGTCTTTCTCTCCCAAGTACTGTCGGGGAAAAAAAAACACACTGTTACTGCCAACTTCCACATAATTTTTCCTATTCCGTATTCTGATTCTTGGCACACCTAATTAAGTAATTGAAATCCAAGTTGAAAATTCCTGCTGTCATGGCAGGCTTTGAGTAAAAACCTGGTAAATAGAAGTTGTATTTATGCCACCTCATGTACAGAAACTTGATTAACTGCAGTGGCTTCTGAAGTTGTCAGCTGTCCACCTGGAGTATTTAGACGATACTCGAGCCGTATATGCTCTAGTTAATCTTACCCTTTCCACTGGCCATCTGCTGTTCAGGAATCGACAACTTCTAAGAAGCAAAGTATCAATACAAACCCTACAAGCTCGTTTCTAATACTCGAACGCAAACACTAAACACATAAGGAAGCCGCTACGAGCTGCGTGACCTCCTGGCTGCTGGACACCAGCAGAATACCTGCCCAGCTCTCCCATACCACAGCGAGTTTTCGGTGGCCCCACAGACGCATCAGCACCCGTCAGTCAGCGGTGGTGCCCCCTGCGCTGCTTAAGAGAAGTTGCCAGCTCTGCAGCTACTCATACTTCAGGTCTCCCTTCATCTCAATCACTGATGTTGCTCATCTCAACTCGCCCCTTTCCTACAGGCTACAGAAAGCACTGGGGTAACACCTTCTCCCAGCTGGCTATATTGGCCATTTACCTTTTAAGTTGCTTTTATTTGCTGTTTTAGATTTGGTTTTCTCAGGTTGAAGCCTCTTGTCTGCATCTTTGAAGGTCTGCTGTGTATCACTTTCAGCCCTGCACAATTACTGATGACTTGATCCCTCCCAAAATTCTTCAGAGTTACATCATTTCATAGGTTGTTCCCTAATCTTACTGTGACTTTCACCTCTGTGAAAATCAACTCAGAGCCGGCTCGGTAACCCTCTAACTTGGAGGAAATCACACGCTGGCACAAGAGGACACTGGGTTCATAAGTGAAGGTAGCCGGGAGTGAGATGAGGAGGTTCAGAGCTGACTACAGAGAAATGCTGGGGGAGCTGTGGCTCTGGAAGGCAAGGAGCAAGGTGCAGACGAGGCACGGGCAGCTCAGTATTGATTTGCCTGGAGTGCAGGAAATCAGGAGGCTGGGAAGGCTGACCTGAACAATTCTACACATTTCAGATGAAAGGACTGACCGTGGGCTGGGAATAAACAGGCACAAGGGGACTGACTCTGGAAGAGGTGTGGGGAGGGATGCCCTGGTACCCCGGACCAGACTGCCCATCCTCGGAAGCTGGCGTGTGCTGCTTCTTGTCTGCACTTGCCTCATGTGGCAGCCACGCTAGTAAAGAAACTCTGCTCCTTATCAGGCCACACATTTCTGGGAATCTCTCAAAGGCCCAGACACTGGCAGAGCTGGTGCTCAGCAAACTAAGAACATTTGCTTCCCATTACTGGAATATGCATGTTTTCAACCAGTCGGTGGGACTCTAGTGTGCTCATACAGGGGCCTTCAATAGGATTAGTTCGTCTTCCCCTGACTTAGGTCCTCCTCTGTTTTTCTCTGCATTGCCCTCTCTTACTACAGAATTAAAGCTTTTAGTAATATGCAAACAGATTGCAAGATGAAGCACCCCCAGCTTTGCCACTGATCCTTAATGTACTTACTAGTACAAAGGCAGTCATGGGAAAGGTTCCCCTGAGCAGGTTTGTTGACAGACTTGGCCTTCAAGAAGGACAGGCGGTTTTCTACAGCTTCAGACAGCATCAGGCTCATCAGCAGTACGTTTCCCTCCTTCATGAAACCACGTCACTCCTCACAACAAACGCATTACTACTATCTAGACATATAAACCCAGTCTTAAGAGAGTGAGTTTTAAACAAAGATCGTCTGCTAAACCATGCAGACCTGGTGGGCAGAAGCCCTTTTAACCCATTTATCTCCCTGGCAGTATGGAACAGATCAGATACTGGAGTCATGTCATCAATACAGCCCCAAGAGTGTTATGTACCAGCCTCAGCGGGTGTCAGCAGGATTTGGCCAGACATATTTTCTTGCACTCTATCATCGCATCAGTGTAGTAAGCCTGAAATTCTGCCAGGGGAAAAAAAAAAAAAAAGCTTCAAAGAAAAATGTGTGTTTAGATTGATTCTGCTTCCTCTGTAAGGCACAGACATTAGCTATGTTCAAATGACCTAAATGTCATAAACCAGAAATAAAACCCCACAGTCCAGAAGGGAGAATTCTGCTTTTCTTGCTTGTCTTCATATCGAAGACCAGCTTTAACTCTTTTCCCCTCGTTTCAGCTAAGTCAGATGCTTAAAATTATCAAAACAAGATTCTCTCCACTTTCATAAGCAGATTCTCATCTTTTAGGTTGCCATTCCGATTAATAAGCTCTTATAAAGTTTTAACTCAGTAAATTAAAGGTACATACTTGACACTTCTATGACAATTATTTTCCAAGATTCATTTTTTCCATCTTAATTGCTAACATACTAATGTTGCAAAATGATATTTCACAGACACATTACTTCTGAAGTTACTTATTAATGCCAGGATTTTCCCATAGCACTAAACCTAGGTTGCAGTTGTCTCCTTCTTCTTAGTTCTGGCATGACTTTGACCGGTTGAATCCCCAAATATGTATCAGTAATCAAAAGGTATATTTCAGTACAGGAGAACCTGTTTGGAAGAATTCTTCTCATTTCTTCTCTGCTTGTTTTATCTTTGCTTGAGATGTGAATAATTCATAGGCCTCTGTCTGCTTTACAGTCAAACGCATTCTGTCCACCCAAGACTGTTCGACTTTGTGATTTATTATTTAATAATTTGCAGGGCTGCGCTGTTGTAAGGTGAGCATTGTGACTGCTTGCAGAACTGTTACAATCTGGTCTAGTTAGCTGTCCTTTCTTTCCCTCTCTCCAAACAGCAGCAGTTATTGATTTTTTTTACAAACCTCTGCCATGTAATCCCACAGCTGCTGATCTCAAAGCTGTTACTATAAAGTAAAAGTTGGCCCTTCTTCTTGAAAACAAGAAGTCATGTTTTGATTCACTTTTTCTTTCTTTTTTTTTCTTTTTTTTTTTTTTTTTTTTTTTTTTTTTTATCAATTGTTTCTTTTTTCTCCTTCTTTTGTGCCTTAGTCAATGACAATATCCAGGAAGTGCCACTGGCTTCTCTTAAGGATAAAAATGAAAAATGAAAGCCTTTGGGGGAAATACATGCTGATCCTTTCATTACACCTGCAAAAAAAAAATGCCTGTCTGAAACTTTTCAACCTTTGAAACTTTTCCAACGGAAGTTGAGCTATTTCATCTATTATCTTGGCAACAATTACACACAGTGTTGTCTCCCAGTAATACGATATTTGTGTTTAAATCCCACTGCAAGTTACCAGTCACACGTAATGGGGAAAAGAACTACTCCAAAAAACACAGCGACTCCTAATTCTTAAAGATTTACTATGCTGCCAAGCACAGCGATACTAATCAGTGTGCAATTAGGGCCTGATCGATTGGCTTCAACTGCCTTTGGATCAGGACTGTAACAGGCACTGAGGGCGCAGGCACAGCAGGTGCAGTCCCCAGTGAACCAACTTCTCTATAGGCTATTTTCTACCTGTTAATTAATTATAGGATTCGTAGCCTTTGAGGAATAAAGACATTGTAGGACAAATCTCACATTATTTCTCTCTTGCAACCATGAAACATCTGTGGGAATACTCTCATACCGTCCCCTAACTCTCTAGTCCAAGCCTTAATCACACGGTGCCACTAAAGCCTTGGAGTTTATGCCTAAATGGGACAAGGCTCCTTTCCGGGCCAACGCGTGCGCTTCAGTCCCATCCTGACTTCATTTCAGCGTTATGCTCAGTGTAACAAAGCTTGTGGACTCATTGGGAGGGAAACTCAGTCCCTTGGCCGAGGCTGGAGTTGGTCTTTCTCAGGCTACGTACCCTGAGACTCCTGTGGAGGACTTGGGACTGGGATTCCTGGATATTTATGGCAGGTTTCTGAACATAAGTTTAACCATAACTTAATGAAATCTATTTCTTACTCCTAACTACAGCACTGGTTTCCCACTCTACCACCTCACACTCTTTGGCTTCTATTTTGGTTCAAACAGCTTCTCTTTGGTAATGACATCTGGTGGAGTGCTTTTTGTACAACCCTAAGCCTTGCAAAACCTTCTGCAAATAGGTAGATCTCACTCAGCCCTATACCTTGAATCAGAAAATTCAAGAGAGGCTCATTAATACAAAATCCCTTAACTCTTGGTTTCCTTTGGTTTGATTAGATACTGGAAGCCACGCCACAGTTGTTGCCCGTCTATCTTGGTCGACCACGAATGGAGAAGCCTGAAAATAAACTCCAGCCTACAGAGGGTTCCTGTAACGAGCAGAGCTTCCCAGGGCAGAGCTGGGGCTGCTGCTGAAGATGCTGAATTCCTTTTACCTTCAGCTCTGGAGGCATCTTGGAGGAAGAAAACACACATCTCTGCAAAGAGAGTCTCAGCTGAGAGGAAGAATTTATTTCCCTTTTCTACTTATTTCTGTCTTCCATTATTTATTCAAGTCGGGGAGTGAAAACAGTAGGATTTTGGCAATGCCTAATGTTTTACATTAATAGTATTGGAAAATCTTTATGGTAGGAGATACATAGCTAGAATACTTGCACTCTGCATATTGCTACTCTACTAGATTTTTTTTTTTAAAAATAAACAGTTAAACAAAACACTGCAATAATAATAAATCAAACCTTTCAGCTCATGCTACGGTGGTTAATTTGATTGTATCCTGAAATAAAACCCTAAAAGGTGCACCTTCTTCCCCTGAACACAAAAACTGCACGCACTTACAAGTTTTTTCTCCATGGTTTGAGAGATGTGACAGATCTACCTGCTTCAACTCTCCATTGTCCTCCCACCACCCTTCAGCCCACAGGCTTGATTTTACACCTGGGAAAACCACTACTCAGAAGCTCTTCCTTTAGACCTCCTGGTTTGAAAGGTCTAATAACCCAGATAAAGAAGAGTACTTAAACTTGCATAATACCTTTAATGACTCCCTGGGGGAAGCTGCTGCACAATTTATTTAACTCTTTGTATATAGACTTTCATCCTGGGCGCTTATATGTTAATGACCTCTAATGTGCAAGCCATTAGCACCTTTCACCATAATCTCCTCCCAATGTCCATTTAGATTACAGTAATGGCCACTAGTAATGTAAAGTAACGGCTACCAGCAATGATATCATCATAATGACTTCACAAGTCTCCTGATATATGGTAATCACATACCCTTGCATGTAGTTCCCTAACACATGGAACGCATGCACCGGGTCCAGATGCTCCATTTTCCGTCTTTTATGGAGATGGACCTTTCATTTTGCTATGGCTACTTCCACAGACATCATCTCATAGTCCAAAAATTAAAAAAGTTTGTAAGCAAATTGAAAATTTAAGTACTTACTGTTTGAGATAGGAAAGACAATGCTGGGAAGGTTAAGGATATTTTTTGATGGCAAAATAATGTTACTGAAACATTCTTCCAGAGAAGAATCAGACCCTTAGGCTTGAGCAGCAGGACAATGACATTAACAGCTCACTTCCATATACCAGAAGCGTACAAGTTTAGTAGCTTCTCACGCTGCACAAATAATCTCACTGCTTAAGATAGGTAAGAATCAACAATTATGTCCTTCCTCAATTACCTTGGCCTATAAATCTATATTGTACCTTAACGTATTGTACCTTATTATCCCTGCTAATAAACCCTTTTTCAGCTGAAGAGCTAGTTGACCAATTTTCAGTATTATATGTTTTCCTCCTTCCTTTTGTTTTACACAGAGCTTAATTTTGGAAAATTCCAAGCATGGTTTGAAGTGATCTTCGCAAGGTTTTGGTTTTTTTTGGTTTTTTTTTTTTTGTTTTTTTTTTTTTTTCCCCCTTCATAACTGTAGGGGAGAAAGAGCCAACTCTACGACTACCGACTGCAATGCCCTTTTGCAGAACTGGGGACAGAGCCAATTACACGAAATATTCCAGCGTCCGTCTTCAGGTAACGACGTTGATGGTTGTATTTACCATGGAGGAGCAGGTGCCTACTTCAAACGCAGACCTGTATGAGCCGCTGAATGCCTTCAGCGTTCACTACATCACGAGATGAGGCCTCCGAAAAAAAGGCCATTGTCACTCCCAGCTTCATTTCACTTCCTCAGGAGACAGCAGTGTGTAGATTGCAGGCTGAATATACAGGACAGAGACATCTTTGGTTATCAGGCAACAGTGGAACTTCATCAGTCTGCACAGAAACATTTTAAAAGAACCTGAGCTGCTGATGGGGAGGGGGGTGGGTGGGTTCTCTCCTTTTTCTTCTATTTGAGGTCTAAAGATGTTCATATATCAGAAACTTCTCTTCATCTTTAGGTCTGGCAGGTAAATCCCAGCTGTTGGTACAATAGCAGCTAGTGTGCTAGTAATCGCCGAGAGATGGATGAATAATTAATAATAGAGATAAATAACTGATTATTAAAACAAGTAAATGTTTTCTTCTGTATCTGATAACGCAAACAGTTTCTAGGTTACATTCTGCTTTCCAGCGAAGGCTTCCAAACATTACCTTCAATACAGACAAAAGCACCTCAGATAGTTCTTTCATACGGAATGGTAAATTATGTTATTGCTTTTGTACGCTATTCCCCACGCTTATTGCATATTCACTTGTATACATCTACTGCAACATTATTATCTTGTTTTGATTTTCTTTCTTCCTCCACCCATACCCCCCTAACCTCCTGTCAACAGTTGGGGAAGCTGCTAATACTGTATTGTATATTCATTATCCCAGCTTTTTCTTTACAAATATCATTATAACATCCTGCATTTGTAAAGTAAATAATTAAACGTTCTAGAAAGTCTTATAGGACACAGTAATCTAACAGATGAAAGACATCAGAAATGTGGAAATCAAATGGAAGCACATGTAATATGTATCTTTTAGAAGAGTTTTCATAAAATAGGGTTAATGTGTTAATCAACCATATTTAAAATGCTAATTAATCACCGACTTAGAGTCTATTCATAAATAATTGAATGTCCTATTTATGCAGAATTTCTTGTACTTGGAAATGTGTGGCATTCATTCTGGTCTTGCAGGATGCTGCACAGCATGAACACCCATGGAGCTCTCTGAGCTCTGCATTTGGACAGAGCCATCCCGACTGCCTGCCAGTCCCTCACATTTGCCAATCACCGCCTTGCAATCAACCTGATCTCTCCCCATCACTACGCAGATCATCATAATGGCAAAATACAAAGAGCTGTATTAACCCTGTTGCTTTGCCAGCATTCCAGCCATGGAAATGAGAGGCACGGGAGGTGAATTTTTGGAGAATCAAGCCAGTTGTGGGTATTGTAAATTTTGTTTTCCTTCCCCCCACCTCTTTTCAAGGTATCTCCCCCTTTTTCTGCTTGGAAGGCCTTCCATGCCCCTAGACACGGGGAAGCAGTCCACGCTCAGACAGCACTGGGTTTACAACCACACTCACAACACACATTTCTTCCTTCTCTGAGGACTCCATCTGAGAGAACACATTTATCAGTCTTCATGTTTGCACCCGTGACACTGGCTGCAGCGGGCGAGGCACACGCTCGTGTAAGCCTAAAATACTGGTGGCAAACACAGCACCTGCAGCTTCAAACTCCAACTCCTTTTGAGAGGATGGAAGAGACGATCCCTGACAAAGAATGCAAGATTCTCAATGGAACTAGTTGAAAATTTCACTCTGAAAATACATGCACCAAAAGCTTAGCTCTTCAGCAATGATATCATCATATCATTTGATGAACTCTTCAGCATTTGATGAACTTAGCATGTGTGTCGTCAAGCTTCACAATTACATAAAATTGGTATACATATGCTTACAAAACAAAACAAAAAAGGAATTGGGGGTAATACAGATTTTCACGATAATAAAATGCTCTTAAAATTACAGTAGTGCAGGAATTATCTGAATTCTCAACGCGTGTCCTAAGCAGGAGATTTTTTTTCCTGGTTTCTCTCTACTTCGGTATGAAGAGGTAAATTAGTCCTTGCCTAATGTGATCTAGTGGACAGGCTGGCAATGTAACTTGTCATTAAAGAATGAGAGTAAGAAGAAGAATAGATTCCTCCTTCTAATCCTTTTTGACAGCCTAACAGAATACCAATTTACCATTTGATGAAGGCTTCGGGATGTTACGAAACCTCTTCAGGGACTTCAGAGTTCTGTACAGAAAGGGATGAAGACAAGAAGCAGCCAAAGTTGGTGAGGAAAAAATGGCTCTGGAACGGGAGGAGCGGCTCCATAAATGGCTGGTTGCAAGCCAGTTGGCATCCTTTGGAATCTGGACACTCCAGCTAACTCGATGGAACGTATGTAGCTGGTGAACCTTGTGGAGAATCATTAGACTTTAAAAGAGAAAGGGAGAACTGCTTCAAGGGACAGAGGAAACGTTCCAAATAAAGCTTGGGCTGAGGATTGCCTGTCAGCACGCTTGGGAATATCTGATGTGGTTGGACATGTTTCCATGGTACAGCAGTGTGATTATCACTATTAAATGGGACATCTTTGCCTTTAAGACCCTCTTAAAAATGGATTCGTAATCCAAACGCATGATTCCAAAACAGGCAAACGCTTTTCTTCTTTTCCCTGCTGGGTAGGCAGCACCTGCACAGCTAAAGCTGACAAGGGGCAATTCTAAGTTCAGTAACTGTCTGTCTCCTCAGGGAACAGCCTCTGGGCTAGTGCAAAGCAAGTAAACAGTGGTCTGGAAAAAAGCTACTTCTGAAATATTTTGCTTTTATCATGTTACCCAAGAAATACCGATCAACACTAAAGTAGAAATCCAGCCTCTAACTGCTTTGGAGTTCTCACTTTGGAGGAGTTCTGTGGCAGCACCCAATTTCCTATTCCATTCCTATTTCCAAGGAAAAAGGAAACTATTTTTGAAATGCAACTCCTTGCTGGCTCTCACTTAAAGGTATTTTTCAATAGTTCTCTTCCCTCAAGATCCTACTTTAAAAAAAAAATGAACTTAATGAGCCTTGCTCATCACACAGCAACGTGTTATTTTCAGCAACAAAGTCAATTGGGTTTGAGATCCAGATTACTCTTTTCTGGCAGCTCCGTAATTCAAAGAGTTCCAGGGATGGAGCAAGAAGCAGCAATTCTAGTGGAAAGGATCCCTAGTCAATATGGAGGCTTTGGCGGCGGCGAGAAGCGCCAGGTTCTCCTGCAATCATTACGCCTTTTGCCAATCATGCATGATGCGGTTAATATGTTGATGATATCTCTCTCTAACATATTGAGTTAGTGTTTGTGTCTATCCGCTTCCCTCTACTGGACAAAATCAGAGCTGTTCAAGTGTTTATGATATGTTGTCATTGTAAGTGGTTGGCCCAAGAGAGGGATACGTGCCCTGTGACAATGAGCAACTACTAATGG
Source organism: Pedionomus torquatus (assembly GCA_013398155.1). Lineage (NCBI taxonomy): Eukaryota > Metazoa > Chordata > Aves > Charadriiformes > Pedionomidae > Pedionomus > Pedionomus torquatus. Next base: position 109,280 of record VZRU01008300.1, read on the forward strand.
AGATTCTCCTTTAGCTCAAGTGATAGAAGCTCGTGCTGGTGGAGCAGAAGGTCAGGAGTGTAATTCTTCCTGTTAAGTTCAGCTATTAAGCTGATAACCACGATGGCCGCACGCCAGCAGCGAGCAGATACACCTCCACCCTTTCTGTTCTGGGTTAGCACCGTTCAACCTCCTTTAAACTGCCGCCTTTCCTCTTGTCTCCAAGCTCCTTTTGCAATCCGAGATGAAGGGAAAAGAAAGGAAGAGAAAGGAAAAGAGAAAAGGCTGAGAGAAGCTCACTCCAGAAAAACCCAGAAGAAACCCTCCCGGGCTGGCGGGCCAGTGGAGCTCCCCGCTCCACAAAAAGCGGCCCATCGTTATGCCAGAAATGGGACGTGTTACTCTAGATGTTGCTTGGGAGTTCGCTGAAAAAACCACAGAGCCTTCTCTATATCTGCGTGGAGCTGAAAGGGGGTTAGGACAGTGTTAGACGCAGCTTGGAAAGAGACTTTTCTGTCTTCCTACCGAAAACAGGGCTCCCGTGGCAACCCTCCCCCTGCAGGTCAGCGCTACGGATGGAGGAGACACAGTGCTCGTTGGTATCATGCCCTTGTTCTCTTCCTCTACTCTTTTTTTTTTTTGGGCTCCCAAGCTCATTTCTCTCTCCGTTGCCCCCAGCACATGACAAGCTGGAAGTGAAAATTGACTTCCTTCGTGAGCTTTGGTACTAAGAACATAACACATTGCTTTCCGAGTACCAGCGTGCTTGTACAGGGCATTTCAGTCCCAACCCATCTCTATTTCAAAGTCATACTTTAATCTGGGATGTCAGGTAGAACATGAAACAATATTAATCTATGCTACATAAATAATTTCCTTCAATTATCAGGAAAGAGCAGCAAGACATGAATTTTCAGGTTGATTGAGTTTTAATCTTGAAGTTCAAAAATTAATAATTTAGGTAGGTGAGTTGTTTTTTTTAAACAGAAAATTAAAGGTTTCATATTTCCCTTCCTAGAGAAAGAAAGAAAAACCAAAAAAGATAATATGGATCCAAAGGTCAGGGAACATTCACAGGTTGGAAATGTGACAATTACGAAATTATTCACAGAAGGAAACACTTAGAATTCAATGCAAGACACCCAGATTCATCACAAGGCACAAGAGATTGACAATCTATTATGAATGCCTCGCATCACAGATAAATATTTCAATGCAAATAAATAAAGGATGCTGAGTGTTTCTCTTCTGAATGACTTTTCACAGCTCACTGAACACAACAGTTCTGGGACTCCTCTGCGTCCCAGACTCCTGTCCAAACTTTGGCATCCCCAAAGGCTTCCTGCGCTGAGCACAAGCAGGTTACGCTGTGATTTCAATTTGGAGTTACAAAGAACCAATTAATCAGTTTCCCTCTAACAGAATGTAAAAACATTCTTTGGTACACTAGGACCCGCACGGAGGTTGTGGAACTGGCCCGGCTTTGGTTTGGGCTCCCTTGTAATTACTATGAAATGTACCATTCTTGTCAAACCTAATGACTTTTCCTTTTGATGCAGGGGAGAAAAACACAGAGAAGACACTGACGTCTGGAAGCATATGGCTTTTGGACTCTGCAGATGGGTACAGAATAAACTAAGATGTACGTCTGGTGAATTGGGCTCAAATAAAGCTTCCCTGTTACCGGTTTCTTACCTGCCGCTGTGATGATTATTCTTGATCTGTGTTGTACGCCAGCCCCCCAAAAGAATAAAAATACTCTGCGCCGAGATTGCTTCTAAGCAAATGTTTAAAGGATACTTTCAGAAAAAAAGGTGTTTTCTTTTTTTTTTTAAATAGGGACCTGCTTTGGACCCTTAACTGTTTTCGTCTGTTAAAAGCAATTGTGTTATTTTAACCACCAGCAGGAAATTCCACGCTGCGTATTGCTTCATATGAAGCCATTTGTAACTTTACAGCTTTTTAATTTTGCAACAGCTGCATAGAAAATGAAAATGACAATGTAGAATTACATCACTCATGGCTGCTTCTCCATTAAAACAATATAAGTAGAAAATGTTTGCGTGTTCACCATAAATGCTGAAAAGTACATTTGAGCGGACAGAAAGAAACATTTTCAGTACTTGCAAAGATACCAAATTGGGATAGAAGGTTTTCCATTTAAGACCCCAGCAAATGAGAGCTCATCAGTTACTCATTTGAACTTAATCCTTTTAAAGAAGGGGAGAGCTGAGCTCAGAAAATACAGGATTTCTCCGATTATAACTGTACAGAAAGTTTTGTGCTGAAAATTTGTGTTAAAGTATTAAATGATATCAATGCACGGGAGTGAAACATCCACAGTGGATGCTGCAATATGAATGAAATCACCATTTCCTAACCAGATTATACACACATTCTAAAATTTTTAAAAGCAACTACTCAGCCACATCTACTCTGCGACCGGAGGACCTGCCCTTGATATAAGCCAGATTTTCACAGACTGGAGGTTATGCACTAAATAAAAACTATGCTTCTTCCAAGTACCCACAGCCTGGGGTACCACTGTAGCATTAGTCTCTTCTGAAAATGCCGAGTACTAAAGACACATCACAGAACGTTTGCAAACAACTGATAATTCTGGAGAGCACTTTGCCACCTTCTGAATCATGCCTGGCGTTATTTAGGCTGGGGAGGATGCAGGAAGAGTTGAAAGGAGAAAGGGAAGTTTATTCCCTTAAAACCCAATGATATTGAATGCAAACAGACCGTATTTATAATACATTTACAGCATTAAGACTTGCAGGAAATAAATCAGGCTCCTGCAGTATTTCTATGTGAAACAAGTAAAATCGACAAAGAAGACAATAAAAGCATGTATGAATACACGTGTGCACAGTGGTTGTAGAGAGCTACACGTTCACGTCCAGACTACAAGCTGTCAACTATTTTAAAATATAATTTGAATACAGAAATATCTATCAGAATTAGATCCCACCACATACAACTGCCCCGGGTCCTACAGAAAGGTAGCACGTAGGATTGTGTTTCTGCCCACTTTTCATTAAATGAGTTTTTGCTGTTTATGGAATTATTTCATACCCTGGTTTCTCCAGCCTGTACGTTTCTGCCACTAGCTTTTATTTCCAGCATTTTTTGCTGCAATATCTCTGTTTCCTGCAAGAGGTCCACTCCCACTGTCACTATTCCAGAGAAATGGCATTCGTAGGATCTTTTCCTGCTGCTGGGCCACCTATTTGCACAAAACTTAATATTATAAGCTTTATTTTTTGGCCAAATGTAATGAGCAAAATGGTTCAAAAATTATTACTGGAAAACAAGCAGACAAAAAATATACAATTTCCTTGGGAAACCAGATTTAAATGAAAAAACAGAAGCTTTGAAATTTTTAAGTTCGAACCATATGAATTTGTGAAGTGATCTAAATTCACCTGAAGGAAAATTTTGCAGGGGTCTCCAACCTCTGTTGTACAGCAAAGCCCGGCCCAGAGCATGAATTAGACTGGCTTAGATTTAGGTCTAAAACACGGGCTCTGCTCCAGAAAATATCAACTATCTTCGGAAAAACAAAAAATCAAGCCATGTAGAATATTTCATAGATTCTGTGATCGTCTTTTCAAACAATCACTGGCGAGTATCCATCCTGGAACACGACAGCAGCAAGAACCATGATATATCGCAAGGATTTGACAGCTCCGGCCAGTTCCGTGGGAAAAGCAGCCAGGACACGGAGCCTACCAGGAGTTTTCAGCACGTGAGCCGAAACTCCTCCCGTGTTCCATGCTATACTTTGAGCAGGCACTAAGAGTTATTATCCACAAGTAAAAAATATGAGAAAGAATATAAGGAAACAGCTTCTCACAAATTTCTGATGATTCCTTTATGTGCATCATCAATATTGATTGTTACCGATTCATCGCTTTCCCATCCGCCTCTCCTTAACAGGACGAGATTCATGTACAGAGGTGGCATTTCTATGGCACGGGTACAATCCTGCAGGATCCCGTGGCTGATAGTACGGCAGCTCAAATTCAATCATCAGACCTAAGACTCAGGTTCCTATTTGATCCCTTCACCTTAATCCAAAAATATGCATCTGAAATCAATTCTCTCTGTTCAACATCACAGGAAATCGCACATATCCCAGAACTGATTCAGGTAGCAGTTGACTCAAATTACATTTTCTAATGCACTGAAATACATGTTTTGGTAATGACACCAAGGACTAAGGGCAAACAAGATGAAAACAAGACTTATCCCTGATATTCAAGCAAGATGGTTTTTTTTTCAATTTATAGTGCAGTTTTACATTGATTTTTGATACGAGAAAGCTCTGTCAAGTTCTCATTCTAAAATTTTTAACCATGTGTATTAAACTTCTACAATATGAGCCCCCCATATTTATATGTTCAATCTGGCATCATTTCTCTTGTGCCTCCACACAAGTGCCTGTGTTGATTAAAGGCAATTGCTGCGTTCCCAAATGTACACAAAGCATTTCCAGAGAAAAAGCTCCTGAACTCTAACACAGCATAGGAAAATAAGGACAGTATTTCGTACGTGTATTTTTTTAATATTCAACAATGGCTAAGGTGACCAGCACTACTTTAAAAACAAACACCCATGCACAAGATCACTGTAAAAAGTCACATTCCTGCATTTCAAGATGAACTTTTTCAACCTCTGCCAAGGCGTGGAAACCTCTAAACAGAGTCCTTAATTCCGACAAAGCATTTCCGCACGTTCCTAAGCCCATCCAGATGCAGGATGCTCAGCTTCGGGTAACACTTCTGCTCCGTCAGCATCAGCCGCACAGAACCACATGTTCAAGCGATGTCCTAAGCAGGGACAGCTTTCCAAGCTGGGCCAGACGCAGACAATTGCTAAATACCTCTGCAAAATCCCATCTGACGTTTCTAGAAAATGCCTTTCTTTGCCATTTCTCTTCTCTCATCTGGTAAAATGCTGGTGTTTCTGGGATGTATCATGCATCTAGCCTATAGCACGTGAGATCCACCTCCCACAGTACTGTCAGATAGCTGCTTTCAACTCTTCTCTGCCGCAGAAAACATTCAAAGTGCTATTGTTTCACATAAATAGTTACAATTCCCATTTCCCTACATTTTGATTATGCTTCCAGGCCAAGTGGAAAGAAGCAATATTTCCTCCTTTTTAAAAACGCAATAATGGCTATTTCTACTGCTACTGTTTCCATCCTGCAGTACTTAGAATCATAGAATGGTTTGGGTTGGAAGGGACCTTACAGATCATTGAGTTCCAACCCCCGAGCTTCCAGGGCTTGACCATCACTTTTGTGAAGTCTGACACAAACCGCAGAGGTTTTAACTTTTTTTCCCGTTTAAATTTTTTAAAAAATGTATTCTGTTAGGAATACCCAACCCTTCCCATTTTTCTGAAGCTGTATCCCATACTGACACGGTATCATTCCTCCACCCATCCAAGATCACCAAACAAGCCCTTGCTGTCCAAGACTCCAGATTCCAGAAGGCTCTGAAGTCTGTGCTGACCTTACTAAGCCCTTTACATTTATTTTGAACAGACCCCCAAAAGTCACTGCTGGTCCAAACCCAGTTTCTACCGTTCCTACATCACCATTTGCAGTTAATCATTCCTAGGATATGAATCATGAAAACATTAAAGGTTTGGTTCTATGGACAAGTTACTACAGTGGAAATTAAGGTGTGGATTTATAAGCAATACCAGCTGCCCTGCGGTGACTTCTGCACAGCTCCTTGTTCCCCAGTAAACGTGATGTTGTGTGTCTCCCCAACCTTCACTGAGGGGCAAAGCCACCTCAATTGACTGGGAGGGAAGGACACAGATTGGGGCAGTTGTCCAGAGCGGTTTTCACTATAAACCTGAGGACAACTTGTGCTCTGGCCTTTGCAAACACGGATCCTTCTCCCTTATCAGCTCCAGTCGGGCAGGAGGTCATACGCAGGCAGCAGAAGGAACACACGGAGCTGACAGAACCCCGCTCCGAAGTGCCTGCGTTTTAGCGGGGTGTTCCTCACGCTATTTCTGAGCGCGAGCACGCACTCTGCAGTCACACCCGCAGATGCAGGCTTGCAAAAAAGCCATACGTATTTTTCAGTTCGCTAAGGCTGCACCCTAAGAGATAGGAGTTCATTTTCAAGTTACTGCTTACTGGACAAACCCTTGAACTGGAACCGGCTGTGCAGCGGTCACGTCAACTAACGAGGGGCTCCAAGAAGTAGCTGGTTACTCACCCCCCAAACATGTGCATACGTTCAAGATTTCAGAATGACTCAGTCAACACCTGAAGACGAGTCCCAAAAGCTTGTTTGCGCTGTTGCAGGGTACGGTACATAATACATGTATTTAATAATCCCAGTAGTTAGTGCACAAATCTATAAAACAGCAACTAATACCTATCTGGGTTCCCCGAAGCCGAGGAGCTAGACGCAATGTTAAATAAGGAATTACCATCAGACCACGCTGGAAATTTCCTAATACCCACCCTTTAGGCTCGGAGTGCGCTTCTGATGCAGTCTCCCAACTCCCCTGACATTAACTGCTTCATAATAGATCTTCCTGGACGCATGCATTAGCTCTGACGGCAACGAGACCTCCACCGCTGCACAGGCTCGGCGGGCTTAAAAACAAAGGTCATTTGCTGAAGACGTTATTAGTTACCGCGTAGGATTTTGCAATGTAGACTACTGTATACTGTGATGTAATTGGGAAAAACGATGGCAGTGAATAGATGTAATTATATGTAGAACCAGTGACACGCCACATACAATTCGGAAAGTACAACACAATCAGAGTGTCAATTATTTAAACCATAATTAACATAGCTCTGCATGTCTTTCCAGGGCTCTCTCAGAACATAGAGCATTGTTATAGTGGAAGAAAAGAGAAAATAAAATATTAATGGAGGACTGCTTTGTTCTCAGCACAGTGAGATAGAGGTGGTTGTAAAAACTGGATTCCTGCAGTTGCTACTGCTTTAATTAGGAAGGTCGCTATCTTCCTAGACTTCCTTGGATTCCTTTAATTTCCACAGAGGAAAACGGCTTCTGAATTTTATTGAACACAGTTGAATTTTTATTTTCAAAAATCAAAACAGAAACATTTCTTGGCATCTGTTATGAGCACTGGGTGTTATTTGCTCTTTAGAGATAAAGCTGTTTTTATACAGGGATATAGCTTGTGGGGAAAAAAAAAAGAAGGGCCAAATATATTCGTACTGGGAAAGCTGCTCAACAGGGATATCACAGTCAGCAGAAAATATCTAGCCAACCCAATTCATCCCATGCTAGAATCCACTTAAGGCCAAGGAAATACAATAGATAATATACAGTTTCACAACACTGATCCAAACGCTGCCTTTAACTCATTCCTTCCTGGAACCTAACAACTTGGTTTCTGGAACAACAGAACAACTCCAACGGGCAGAAGAGCTTCAGCATCTCCTGGCACTGGAGGGGAGACGGCAGTGGCAGGAAATCATCTGTATTTTGTGACTATATGAAAGCTTGGCTGTTCTTTATCCGAGTTACAGTCCAGGTGGAATAACTGGCAAAACACACCGAACTAACAATGAAACACAAAACAGTGGCAGAAAAATGACTAAACAGACCTTCTTACCAACGTTATATTAAAGAGAGCTGGGGCTTCAATAGTACACACGCTATTTAGCATCAAATGAGAAAAACATCAGTTAATGCCCACGCATTAACAGGTAGACACATTGACATATTTTAGTTACTTCAGGTTTATATTTCTTTATAGGGCTTCATTACATTTATAATTGTTTATGGAGATAATAATGAAAACAAAATATAAACAATGAAAATAAGGTATATCTATATGTTTTATATCCTTTTATTTAAGTGTGGTATGGATTCATAGCTACTAACGGCAATTCTGTTGCAGAATGGATAAATGAGCTACTGTCCCCACAGCACTTGGAAGTAATTTACTTTTTACCCAGCACATCCCCCCAACTGTGATCTTTCAAGTGAAGAGATGCACAGTCAGGCTTCCGAGGTGCATCCAAAGCTGATACAGGAAAGATGTGTAGGTTAAAACTTATAGAGGGGGTTTCCATAATGAAAGGGAAAGGGAGAAGACGAAGGGGAAAGGGAGAAGACGAAGGGGAAAGGGAGAAGACGAAGGGGAAAGGGGGAAAAGGGAAAAAAAGTAAAAAAGGCCTGCATACAGCCTGCATTTCAACTTTGAATACCATTCTTGTAGTTCATTCTTGGACATTGCTCCAGTCAAAGTTGGTTTTCAGTATGAAAAAGAAGATGGGAAACATAAGGAGAGGTTATCCATGTGCTATTCGGGGCAGCTCCAACTTTAATCTCCCTGCCTTTGATTTAAGAAAGTGTTTCCTAACTGTAAGCCTGCAAATAGTCAGCACTGCGCTCACTTCTTTTGAGGAGCAAAGATCGCTGGATGCTTGAATGAACTGAATGCAAATAACGATTAAGTTGCATTTACTCATATAACTGAATACAAAATCACCTTTCATGAATCCAAGACGTCTGGATTGGATTAAAATCGCAGGCACTTTGGAAGATGGCAACCAGTGCCACTTTTCACATATTTATTCAGGTACAGTTTCCATGGTGTGTCTTGTAATTGTGCAGAACTTCATATTTTCCATAAAGATGTATGCAAATGGAGCTCAAGACCTATTTAGAAGACTTAAAAGATTCATCGCTCTTGTGATGAATTTGAGTGAATTTCATTCAAGTGGCGGTGACCTTATTAAAAGACCCAGACACTTCTGCTTTACCATTTTTACTAAACATGTCTTGTTAACAGATAGGTTTTAAAAGTAAATCAGCAGAGAGAGCTCATCCTTTGAACTATCACCATGAAGCAATTTCCACAAGGAGAAATGGCACTTGCAGAGAGTATTTGCACATCCTCACCCTGGAACAACCACCTTCACAGGAGCATCCCACCACCTGGATGGGTAAAGCAGGACGTTGGTAAAGAGCCTAAAAACCCTTGAGCCTTGGTTTAGTTCCAGTTCCTTCTAATACTTGGGTGCCCAGAGAGCTGCCCTCATCATGGCACTGCCACCTTCCCTCAGGATCGATGTCACTTCTGCCATGCTGTCTATTTTATTCGGCTCTCAGAGAGTTCTCTGCATCATGGCTGCTGAAACACCATTTCCAGATGTTTTTCCCAATTTACATGAGGTGGAACTCCCGAATATAAGAGCAGAAGAGGCTGCAGATGGTGGCTGTGGGGTGGGAGGTGTGGCTGGCTCTTGGTGGTGGGCACCCACACAGCACAGGTCTTCAGCAGGAAGCACAGAAAAGGACTCGCGTCTTTGACAGTATGATTCATGGCAGGTTTCATAGATATAGCAATGATCTCATTTTATGATCTTCAGGCCCAATCCTGTCCCCATTGCAAATACAAAATAAGCTTCAACTGAAGACAAACACAAGCACCTTCTATTCCCCAACTGAAGTTACTCTCTGTATTTCTTTTTGGCATAAATTCTCTGGGTAGCTCTGGCTGACAAGACCTTCTGCCACCGAGCACTATGGAACTAGTCACTATTTGAATGCAGTTTTAGTAAATACAAAACCAGGGGGCTTTGTAACTAGAGACCTCAGATAATTGCCATAATATCTTTCAGAGCAAAACATTAAAAAAAAAAAATAATCTCAGCAACTCAACATAAAGAGCTGGGTGGTTTAGGAAGCAGACGACGGGGAAAAAAGAGAAAGGAATGGAAGCAGAACAAAATGAGAAGGCTGAAAAGAGTTTCCATAAATTATTGGTCAATTTTTCAATTCATAGCAATTTCTGTAGGAAGCAAAAAGCAAGAACAAAGCATTTATAACAAGATGAGCTACCCACAAGATCTACAGATGATGTTATATATTATAATAAAAGATGGTCCACACAGGGCACTCGGTAAACGGTGACGGTGGAAGCTGACATTAGGAAGAGAGAGAAAATGTGCTAAACAGCTTCCCCAAAACACTATTTCCCACCTTTTTGTTTCACAGGTAGTGAAAAACATTTGTGAAGCTCTAGAAGAAGTTTATTTTATTTCACTCCTTCCTTCTTTTATTTTTTTTTTTAAAGACACAAATCCCTTTCTTAATGTGGAAATTAACATTTTTTTCTCTTGTTTATTAAGAACCAAAATGGCAAATTGAAAAAAAAAGAGGGGGGAGGGGGGACAGGGATGGGCAAGAGGAATTGTTTCAAGACTCAGGTGGAAGATCTGGCACTCATTCACCGTTTCAGCACAAGGGAGTGCCTCGTACGTCCTATTTTGAGGCCAAAACAAGCCGATCTGCATATGCAATATAAACAGATAATCTTTATTACTGTACTGATACAGATCAAGTTCACCACCTCCTTGGTTCAGCCTGAATAATGGACCAGACTGTACAACTCTGTGAAGGTTAGACTCTGAAAATAGATGGAAGAGCCTGAACGGGCAAAATAACTCCCCAAAACTATGGGCTACATACATAAAGTAAGAGCAAGTTGCTAGCCTTAGCACACTTCGAGAGATGGGTCAGGAAAGAGTTATTGTGTCTGATCAGGTACCGAGCCCCAGGGCTAACCAAAAAAAGTAGAGAAGTTGTGAAAAATAAGAGGCTTGTGGTAAGTACCCCCTCTATGGCTGCTGGCCCTTGTCCCTTAGCTATCGGCAAGGAGGAGGAGCAGGCTTTCGAAGGGGGGTTAAATGGAAAAAGACAGCAAAAAATTAAAAACATTAAGAGCGACGAGTGTTCCTGTGAAATGCCATAGATGAAACAGGGGTTCCAGCGGTTTGGGAGCAGCCCTCCGCAGGGACATTAGGCAGGCGTACACAGGAGGGAACACATTTTGACTCCACACAAGCTTGCCATGGGTCTGGCCAGTCTATCAATAAGCAGTATTTAACAATCTGCAGGGGAGAAGTTAAAAAAGCACCCGATTACATACAAAGGAAGCTGCGCTGGGATTTCTAGAGTTCGACGTCTGGTAATACAGTGGCACCTCTGGAACAGCAACTTGTCTAATCACCCTGAAAACCAAGGACATTTTGAATACCACACTGGTACAGATTTCTTAAGGTATTTAAGCAGTACTTCAGCAAAATATTAGAATGGCTACAGATGAGACCAGATACCACTGGGATGTTTTACCACCCTGGGCTCCCATCGCTGCACAGTCCATCTGACAGGTACTACCAATGACAGAGTTTTCCAAACCAGCATTTGTTTACGCTGTTTTTCTATCTAGCAGACAATCTAGTACCACCGTGCTGGTAAGAGCAGCTTTTTAAGGGCTTCTCTTAGTTACTCTGTTTAATTTTATATTTACTTTAATCTCAGCAGTTTTTCTGCCTAGTAAGCTGCCCATAGTAAGAAAGTTTAGAAAAAAGGCTCAGTCTAACTGAACTTTCCCTAGGTATCTTTTCATTCCGAGGACAGGGCAAAGTGTGCTAAATTCAGATGTCACCATGTGGTCAGGGCTGACAAATGTTGACTATTTCTTAGAATAATACTCATATTGTAGCTGTCCTCCGTGGTCCTGTGGGGCTTTGTTTGCCGGTACATTAGCAAAACAGAGATCCAAACCCGAAACTTTCCTGTCCTCAATGTGGGTGTTCAGGAAGTTACATGCCTGTGAAATCCATAGGATATAATTGAAGCAGTTTTGCAATCTAATGAGAGAGAACTCAAAATAGGGCCTTTGTGGTATTTGCACATTGAAAACAATTGGGAGTTTTGCCTGAAAAATAGCCAAGGAGCGAACCCCCCAGAGCAATGTTTTCCATGGTACAAAGTCCACACCAGTGTGCCATTGGTCTCACTTAGGCCTCAAAAATAAAACTTAAAAGGACACGAGTGATATATAGGCCTTGGGCTGAGCCTCAACCCAAGAGTAAATTCCTCCCCAAACCAATTTTCTGTTGCTTTCATCATCACTGGCAAAGATACCGCTTACAAACACTATAAACTGCTCCCCTGCTCTGAGCCTGATGGTGAGCACTCCCCCTCCTAACTTTAACCCAACAAAAGCACCAATAAAATATTGTTTCTATCCATCTGGGCAATTATCACTAGATTCCGGCAAGTACTAATAGTATGTCTGCACAGTAGATGGTAGCTTTTCCAGAATTAAATTAAACTAAGTCCAGACCAGGAACTAGTTCTAACCTCACAATAAAACGTAGCTAGAAGTTGAAAAACGCAGTGGGGGAAGAGCCTCCTTGCCTTAACTCTCGCTTTGGCACCCCTCCTGCCGCCCCCTCTGCCCCGCAGAGCCTTTGGTGCTCCCCAGGCAGTTAAACAGGGTCCTTGCTCGGAGGCCTCTGAAAGCTCCTTATCCACAGATCCCAGCACCTTCCTTTGTTACCCTGCTCTCTGTTTGTTTCTCCGTTAACCTCAGCAGAGTCCTGTATTCTTTTAGCCTTTTGCCTTTTCATGGGAAGGTTTAACACTGGCGCTTACAGGCTTTAGCCGAGACCTGCCTGTACCTCGGCTGAGGCTGCTGCCCCTCTCACTACGGCACCCAGCTTTTTGCAAAGGGCCCCTTGAAGAATAAAACACCCCAAGCCCAAGAAATTTTAAACTGCGCTGACATTTTGGTGGCAATAGGGAGGCAAACGAGAGATGCAGGTGACAGCAGCTCTGCAGGATGGTGGGGACAGGCGGGAATACCCAGGCGCATCCCGTAAGCGAAAAGGTGCGGCAAAGGACAGGTGTGGGTGACGGGAGCAGAGCAACGCTGTAGGCACTCGCAGGAAAGGATTCCTGCTATACATGACAGGAGGGAGCAGATGACATTGTAGGTGCCAGTGGAGAGGAGAGCTGCCTGACAGGGTGTAGTGGCATACAGCGTGAGAGCCGGCTGTTGGCAGCGCCGGGGCGGCGGAGGCAGATGCCGTAGGAGATGAAGGATGAAGGTGGCAGGGTACCAGCTCCCCCCAGAATGTCACAGGTTTCAGGCGAAGGTATTACACAACCTGCCGGGCAACACGGGCAGGAACAGTCACAGAGTGTGACACGAATGGAGAGCTTCCAAGAAAAATCGGTGTCTTGTGACAAACGGAAAGGAGGTGAAAGGAAAGGAAGGGGGATGCAATTCTGATGTATTTACAAGGCCCTGTGCAATTGCAAATGCTGGGAAAACCATGTGAAAAGAATTACAGGGTCTGGGTCCAAAACAGCATTAACAAGATCGAGAGGAACAGCAATGATAACCTCGAGAGGAACAGCACCCCAAAAGAAGGATGTGAAGAACGGTTTTTAACTTGTGTCTCACACTTACTTTCTATTTAAAAGAAAAGAAAGGCTGCTGGCAAATAAGCTCAGTTTATTCCATGGAAATAAACTTTCCATGGAAGTTTATTTAATCTCCAGTTTTACCACAAGCTCTTCCCCTCCATCTCAAAATACACTCTTTCAGTAAGGAAAAAATACTAATTCCTATTGCAGGGCACACAGTTACTTCAAATAAGCATGTTAGAAAAGCGGAGATTTTTTGGCAGGGGGCAGGGAGGGTTGCCAGCTTTTAAACCTGCGTGTTTTCATCTCTCTTTCATTATTAGAAAAACTGATCAACTGAAATTTAAACTTGAAATGCTTTTGAGGCGGTCCCCTTGCTCACTTTTTCCTTTGCTACTTTTACAGCAGAATCTGAATCTATTTGTTATTTCAAGTGTTGGCCTATTTTCAGCAGTGATTATGATGGTACCACAATGTGCAACTTGACATCTCCTCCTCTCCTCTCATTCCAAGTCTCCCAGGGCCCAGCCATTTCACACAGGCTTGCTTTAGGCATTTATTAAATATGCACCTTCCAGTAGGGTTTAAAAACACCAACTAATCTCATCAGAGGCCAGAGACCTCCAGATATGTAAATCTACATCTGTTCCTCTTCAAAGGAAAGATTCTCCTGGATTACTCCAGGAGAAATGCATCCCACCCGGATATAGCCACTGAACCAGAGAAAAAGAACTCCCATGGCAAACGTGCCACCTCAAACTCACCAAGATCCAACGACAATGAAATTACACTTAATGTAATTCACTGTTAGCTTTAAGAAGCAATTAAGTAAAAGGCAGTACAGCACTTGCCGTAGGCTGTTGGTTCCAACAGGGGCCGGTGGAAAGAGGCATATAATGTTAAAATTGGTAACGTTCGTATTAACATAAGGATGAACTGTAGGTGGCTGCTCGACTACGCTGCTGTAAAATAGCAGAGTCCATTAACAAGCACCAATCCTCCTTTTTCATATTTTTTTTTCTTTTTTAAAGTGTGCTGTAGATGTTTGCCAGTGAAAGCATGCAGCAATACAATCAGCTACTAGCTTTTAAAGAAAAAACAGGTCCCTCTCCACCTCCCCAATGCTCCACCAGTACCTTCACCTTTCCATACTGAGAAGTGAGATCAAACAATTTTATGAAAAATATTTCAGATCAATTAGAGAAAGACTTTATTGGAGCAGTCTTGCACCCAGTATATACGCTTCCTAAGAAGGAACAAGCCCTTATTTAGCTTTTTACACCTCATTTTGTATAATATCATTTTAAAGGTGAGCACAAAGGATCTCTCTCAGCACCAGGTCATGTTTTGTACACCTGTGATGAGCTTCGCAGCAGAATTGGAGATGCTTCACACATATCTAAAATATAGTCTTAAAAGCAACAAACTTGTTAGCCAGAAATTATAGTGAAATCTAATTTCATTCTCTCACATCCCTTCGGTTTTACTGACCAGAATTCAGAGTGGGAATTTGACTGTCACTAAAAATAATCCTAGTTTTCTATCGTCTCCTGTTTCCACAATTTTGTTTGGGGTTTCTTTGGTCAGCAGTAGACTTTTGGGCTGAATCAGACAAATAAATATCATTCTGTCTCCTTCTGGAAAAAGGTAGGGGAATGTACATACAAATATTTTCTAAAAATAATTCTGAAATCAGCAGGTAATTTTGTGATTAAATCGTTTACTCAAGTTTAGCTACTTAAAATACACTTACATCTCTCTCCCACATTCCGAAAAATTTCTTGGCTGATGCCATGGTCTGTACACTAAGAATTTCATAAAACTAGAAGAGGCCGATGCAATGATTTTAATATGCTTAAGGTTTATAAAAGTACAACTTTATGATTAAAGGGTTTGAAGATTTGTATTTTACTTATTCATTGAAAAGGCAAACTGTAGCAGCTGCAAAGGTGTAGGGGAGATATCCCTGGAGACAGACAGAAAAGAGGTGGAAACTTATTTTGCAAAGAGCGAAAGACATTTTAAATTACTTAAAATAAAAGTTCACGTCTAATGAAGCCGTTGTGTAAAAAGTGCAACTCCTATGCTCAATTAGGGCTTATATTTTTCTCACAGATAAGATCTGAGCGAACTCTTTAAAAGTCAACATTATCTGTCATAACAGCAGTTCTACCTCTCACATTGCAAACAAACTACACAAAAAGGAGGGAAAGATGAAACAAGGGATATGGGCAGTGTGAATGGAGCCTAAATCTTTTAATTAACACCCTCTGAAAAGCACACTCTTTTTCCACCAGACTAATAAAAAGTGTGAGTGTGGGGTCTTTGTTGTTGTTCAAGCCTTGCCTGCGCTCTAAGGAACTGAGAAAAGGCTAATCAGGGTTATTTAAAGCCACTTTCTACTTGCCAGGCTCCAGTATCTCATTAATTCACTCTTAGTTGGCATCATTGTCTGATAGTGTTTGAAAATCACCAAAGAAACAAGGATTTCCCCTAATCCTGTCCATCAGAGGTAAGGCTCTGGAAGATGATACCCCGCCATAGCGCGTAGGACACGGAACACAAGAGTCTGCACGGGGAAATACCTTCTTTTCGTTGCAAACGTTACCATTCTCTGGGTGTCAACGCACACCTGACAGATCTAATGAGAACATGCCTGTTTAGGCCTGAACTTGACAAAAAAAGAACAGATGTTATGATGATAGTTTAAAGGAATTAGCCTGAGTAACTAGTCACCGCTTGAAGCTATTGCCCGGCTTCTTTAACCATATTGGCGAGAGCCTGACACTGGCAAAATTAATAGTTGTCTGTGTGTATATTCCACTTGAGAAGAAAGGAGATTTTGATCCTAGTCACAGCCAGAAAACCAGCTGCTTCAATGATTTCGTTGTCATGAACTACAGCATTCAGCTAAAGATGATAACTGCCGTTCTGGGATATTTTTAATGGAACAACACTAACTCCGGTGACTAGAGAAAAAACTGCATTATACCAGTACACATGTCTTCAACTCAGAACCATCTTTGTCATGTTCAGGCAGAGCTGACCTGAGCTTGAGTTCCCTTTCCAAGAAGTTTGTCCTCTGTACAAGCCAGCCCTTATTGCCCACCCATACTAAAAAAACCACTTGTGTCCGAATGATATTGTAGGGCAGGAGTATGTGAGTGAGTGCCGTCTCCCCGGGGGTTCCTATCACTCGCCTTACTATGACAATGCCTAGACATTCTTGTGGACTGGCTGGCCTTGAGACCCACCTCTTCATAGAGCTGTTCTAGTAGCCTCTATTTTCTTTTAATTCCTGTAAAGGGAACAACATAAGTTTTCCTTACAAACCAAGTGTGGCGATACAGCTGAGAAGAACCGCAGCTGCTGGTCTAGTGTCATAAACATTTTCAAAATGCAATGCTTTTAGCCAATGTTTTTGTCTCATGATACTTTATTTAGATTGTAATGTATATCTTTGTTATCTACTTTCTTTGTTTTGATTAGGTACAAAGTGAAGTAAAGTTCAAAAGGATGATACCCCTCCTATGAGGACAGGCTGAGAGCTGGGGCTGTTCAGCCTGGAGAAGAGAAGGCTCCGGGGAGACCTTGGAGCAGCCTTCCAGGATCTGAAGGGAGCTCCAGGAGAGCTGGAGAGGGACTCTTGGTCAGGGAGTGGAGCGATAGGACAAGGGGTAATGGCTTTAAACTGGAAGAGGGGAGGATTGAGGTTAGATACTACAAAGGAATTGTTTTCCATGAGGGTGGTGAGGCAGTGGAAGAGGTTGCTCAGAGAAGCTGTGGCTGCCCCATCCCTGGAGGGGTTCAAGGCCAGGCTGGATGGGGCTTGGAGCAACCTGGGGTGGTGGGAGGTGTCCCTGCCCAGGGCAGGGGGGCTGGAACTCAATAATCTTTAAGGTCCCTTCCAACTGTAGCTGTTCTATGACTCTATGATATAAAATTTCCATTATGGAGTTGTATCTCAGAATATCCGATTGTCATGGCCACATCTATCTTTTTCTGAATACTTATTAATAGCTGCAAAGCCTGAAAGATTCAGAGGTTTCATCATATAAACCACCTTCAAAGTCTTCTACAGAAATGCATGACTTCAGTTGACAAATTACCTTTACAGTTTTCCAAAAGCAAGATCTCTCTTCATTGTTGTATTTTTAGGATGAGCCAAAAATTCAGGAAAAGTAACTCTCCTACCTGCACTGCAAATAGAGGTGAGCCACAGCAGCAGGAATATCAACCCCCAAAATATTCCCGGCATCCCAGTTCAGATGCTATTGGCATTCAATTTATTACTAGCCTCAGAGCTCTCAACACCATTAATGATATGTATGTTTAATTGTTTACGGTTCACAGAAACCACCTATGAAACAGGGTAGTGTTTCTCCTGCAGCTCTGGTTTCCCTTCTCAGACAAAGAGCACTTGCCACTGACTTAAATTTCTCTTGTTTCTAAGTACATTTCATTCTGTGCTGACTTCTAGAGTTAACAGTAGACAAAAATAAACAATTTCTTCAGTGGCAACTGATTGCAAATAAGTAGGGCAGTGGCACTAGTCAGTGCTGCTACCACAGTGCTCTGGTACTTTCTGCCAGTCTTTGATATTTCCTCTGTATCACAGACAACTGTCCCAAACTCAAACCTCTTCATTCTGTTTTTCCCATTTCTAAGTGCAGTTTCAATTTTAACCCGTATCTTTAGAAAGAGCTTGTTTTGTCTCATGCATTTTATATGCCCTTTACCGTTACGGGGAAGGAAATAAAGTATTGATTCTGGACTGGGCAAGTTTACTAACTCACAAAGACATAGGCTGAAGCTGCAGCACAAAGTGGATTCTATAAAACAAAGAAAAATAACTGGAAAACAATTGCAGCACAAATTGTTTATGAATCCCTACAGAACAGTGTTGTATAAATCATAAGGGAGAGATGCCCTTATACCAAGCATTATACAATCTATATATTTTTTCTATGCATATAATATCATATAATCTATGCAATTTTTCCTGCACCTGATAAAATCAACACACAAATAAGAAGAATATATCACAACATTTGTAATTACATTAACCGGCAAGCCATGCATACCTGCAGAGTATGGGCCTGCAAACTCTGCCAAAAAAAGGTCGTAACTTTAAATACTGGGAATATTTTGATAAAACTTAAGGTTCGCAGCTTCATTAAAAGTGCAGTTAGTATTTTAGGAATAATTATACTATAATAATCATATTTTTATATTCTTATTATATATATTGATATTATTATAATTATCATTATTATTAATATTATAATATTAATACTTAAATAATAATTTAAGTATTTAAGTTAGTATATAAGGAATGCAGGCTGTAGAATAAGGTTTCACACTTATTTTGCAATCTGTTCCATTTCCAGATCTCCAAGTTCGCTAACTCTGAAGATATTTCAGAAGTTAAAAAGATTAGCTTTTTGTTTATTTGTGACATAACAAAAATAGATACATCCATTCCCCACTTAAAATGAGAATCCAGCCAGTAGACTAATGTAGATAAATGGAGGCTTTCAATTCTGGTGGACACTTCACCTTATTTTATATTACAATGCTACTTTATTGCCACTGCTGTGGTTGTGAAATGTCACTGATTCTTTGGCTAATTAAAAGATGGGCAGCAGATTGCCTTTAATGAGATTTGGCTTCCACAAAATAAGGCTCTCTTGGTGTGTGGCTGTGTAAGTCAGCTAAGAGAATCAGACCTCCCCTTAGATGAAGGGAATCTGTACAGATCACATCGAAGTAAATCTAAAAGTAATCCGCTGTATAAAGGAATGAGCTTTTTGCAATTGTATTTCTGAGTGTATGCGGGGGTCCCCCTTAGGGTTTTGCAGCCACAAAGATATCCCTCACTTGAGCTGGGACCGTGGAACAAATAGATAGCCAGGAGAGGAAAAAAAAAAGAAAAAGATTTAGTTTTCAGGTCCGCTCCCAAATATACGACTACATAAAGCCCAAACCTAACTAAAGTTACCCTTCTCCATGCTTGAGTTGTACAACAATGGGGTGGGGGGAAATAAAGATACACTAAAAATTGCCACGATAGAACTTCTCTTAAGACTTTTATCCCCAGTAAGACCTTTACTCTTCTGACCTTTTTCAAGATCAAAAAAGATCAAGAGGGTGAAAGCGCTTGATCTCTTGTGTGGCAATGATCCTGTTTTACCAAGCTACTGAGCCCGTTAAAAAAAAGAAAAAAAGTTAAAAAATAATATTCATCTCTTTTAAGAACTCATACCTAGAAAGACAAAGACATACAGGTTCAGACTAAAGACTGCAGATTTCATCTGGAAACGCACTAATAGGGACACCTTCTGGAGGGGAAGTCCCAGCTCTCTGTCCCCAGAGAGCAGCCAGGATGACCCAGTTCACCAGTGGTCCCCTCTGGTGCCAGGACGGGGATTGAACCTCGGGGGTTCCTCACCCTCTGGCTGTGACCCCAAAACTTGCATTCGCAGAGGAAAGGGCTCCTGGAGTTGCTCTGTAAGAGGTGAAGATTTCCATACCAAAGCTGAAAAAACTGCAGTTGAAGTTGCACAGAGGGCTCTTGGAGGGCATATGCCTACACAAGTCACCTCCTGAATATATAAAGGTGGGATTAATCTCAGAAAAAGATTTTTTTTGCTAGGCAAGCCACAGCTGGGATGAATTCAGCTCAAGATCCTCGGAGTTATTTTCTGTTCTCAAAGTTTTAAGTAACTCTCAGCAAGACAAACATACGCATAGGATATCAATCCACATGCACCAGGATGTAGGCCAGTAACTGTCTCCATGGGGTTAGAAAAATTTCCTGCATCATCTTGTAATAACTTCATTTTCCCTTGAGTGGGATAAACGCTTGCTGGATCATCAGATAGCGGCCACCGTTTTGAAACGGGACATCTGTCTACACAGGCCACTGGGCCGACCCCAGAGAACAGTTCTTATTTTTCTGATCTCAGCAATATATGATGTTTTATGTACATAATTCCTTATACGTAAGGTGTTTATGTCCTATAGATCTCTATATAAAATAAAGGGGTTTATGTCCTATAGATCTCTATATAAAATATATGATATATACATATAAAACTCAAATGCAGCCCTTAGCACTGGTAAATACAGACTGTGATCCTAAACCTTCCCAACACCTTTTCAACCTACCTTTGTGCAGCTGCGGTTGACGACCGTCTGAGCTGCAATTGGAGGGGCTTGAAAGTTCAAAGTCACATCATAGCTTCAGTCCCCCCTTCCTTTCTCTGGCTTGCTTGAATTGTCTCTGCTTTTGGTTTTCTTCGGGAGTGTGTGTTTTTAGCAGTTAGCTCAGGGGACCGAGTCAACTTCTGTTCCCAAAGCTGTAGATAAGCTACTAGCACCAACACAGCCTTCTTCATACTTAAAAATAAAGTCAGAATCCTAAGGCACTGAGTCGAGAAATAATGGCTCTTTTGAAGTACTTCGATGTTGATCAGTTCCATTTCTGTCATATTTTGATAGTTTAAAAATAAACAGTAAACTATAGAAACTAAATATGTTCAGAGAAGTATTTTAATTAAAGGCACTTTGGTGTCCTGCTTCAGGATACTGAAATTCCTGGGAGATTGCTGATTTGAGATACAGCAGACCGAAGGATCAATAAATACATGCTTTTTTCCTGCCACGTAACCCTTTTGTTTTCTCTTCCCCAGTGCACTTCCAGAACTTTCTTCCACCAGAATAGCTCATCTCCAAGCGAGACCAACATAAAAAGTGAAGCTTTTTCTTGCCTGCATTTATGACTCGTCCATCATTGGTTAATATTTCCAAGTTTTAATTTAAAAGTGCAAAAGGAAACACTGGCCACAAAGGAGCTGGTTTTAATTTGAGAAATCTTCCAATTAATAGGAAAGTTTAATTAAAACATCCGTTAAAAGTCCAGATTATTAACTTAATGGTTAAAATCTGGTTTAAATGGTTTAAATCAGAAATTTTTACATGATTAGATTTTTGTTTTTCAAGTGTAAAATTAACATTAGTGACTTCTAACGAATGTCTCGAGCAGTCATTGTTAGTCAGAGAATGGTTGCAAAAATGAAAGCCAGGCAGTAATTATGACAGTTTTAGAGGTGGTGGACAGCTCAGCCTCACTGGAAACACACCAAATATTATCCAAAGTAAATTCACGTATTTGCACAGATCTTTGATATATATATATATAAAAATGCCTTTATTTTTCCACATACCTAACCTTTGGCCACTCTTTAGTGAAGCTGCATTTTCCACGGTGTGCTCTTGGAGAACAAAGTACAACAGCAACTGGTAAAGTTTTTGAAAATACTACTGGGGGGAGGCTCAAGCAGCCAAAATCATTATTTTTGTATGGAGTGTTTCATACCAAACACAAACACTGGGGGGTCTCGACTGAACTCCTTTGCCCTCCTGCCGTTTATGCCTATGATATTGGGCAATTACACAGCTTTGGCTGAAACAGTAGGCTGGATAGGAAATTTCTCACTTATTGGGGGGTTTGGACTGCACTTGTCAACAAAAATGAGACCATTTAGTAATCCTAATGAATTTAAGGGGCAAATCATCTTGCTTCTCTCTTAAGATCTAGCCTTTTTCCGGTGTTTTCCTTCCTTTAAATAGGATACATTTTGCTCTATGCAGTTTGAAATGTAAAGGAAACCCAAGTCCCAAATTAATGTAAAACTACACCACAAATAAGAGTTCTATGGCTGAATAAGTCTGCGGGAGTTGCAATTAATGAGACTTGGCAGTGGCTTTTGCCAGCATGCTGGTGCTTACGCTACTGCTGAAGCACACACACAGGCACAACACAGAGCCTTACACGTTGCAAGAGAACTATAAAGGACAGGTTCCATTAATCAAACTACTTTTCTTTTACCCTATACTTATTCCAAATACATTTGCATATTAGAAGGATTCCTGATGAGGAAAGTGCTTTGTGTAATCTTCTTTAAGACATCTTTTAGGAAAACTTTGGGCTTAACCCTTTTTTTCCTCTTTGGTTTTCACTTTTAGAGGGGAACTCCTCATGTGAAATTTCACGATTTCCCAAAAGATTTGAGTATCATTTCCACTCAACGCTCTAGCCTTTGTTCTAATACACACAAACACCTTTAGATGTATCGTGTAACGGTGCCATATACACAGCCATGTAACTCGGAGCTTTTCCTGCCTTCCCACTACAATTAAGACAACAGATTTTTAAGCCACCTTGCCTTTAGCAAGCTTGTCTATTTTAACTCCCAAACCAGAAGATTAAGAACTACTGAAACCCTCATGCTGCACCTCTTTATTAGGATGTGCTTTACGGGTCAGCACAGAAAACACCGGGCGCTCCACGGGTGGTTTCTGCCACAGGGCTAAATGAAATCCCTCTCTTCTCAAGGCCCACGCTCTTGAGTCCAGGAGGAATTGATTCACATTTGCACTGCCCTCCCTGACCGACCCCGGCTATCAGCAAAAAGTTCCTCGAGGAACAGATTTAACGTCATTTACCCGGGTTAGCAAGACAGGGAAGGATTTGGAGTCGCAAGTGGCAGTGAGGAAGCCTTCTACATAAAGCTTTGTGCTAAAAGAAGTCACCCGAAGCAAAGAGGGTTTGTGCCCTCTACTAACTGATCTCCAGGCATGCCATCCCCAAAAAGCTGTCCAGTGTGGGTAGCTTCAGGGGGGATTCCCACCAGAAACTACCTGCTGTGGCCCACTCCGGGCTGCCTCTGTCACCCACCACCTAAAGGCTGACAGAGACTTCCATAAACTCCAAATGGACCCTCCAGGACCCTGCTGCTTTTCCTTCGCGCCCGACAGCTGAGGGGTGAGAGCCACCACCTCCCCGTAGAGGTGTGCACCCCATCTCACTCCTCTCCCGGTTCCAACAAACACGTGTCCTCCCGCAAACTACAGACAAACTTGGATTTTGGAGGTGGTTTTGCCTTTATTTCCCTCTACTGTTCTTCAGCTACCAAAGGCAGCAAACTTTCCCCAGTGCCTGTCAGAGGGGGAAGAGTCACCGAGGCCACGGAGGCTGCCATCACCGTTGCCTCCTGTGGTTAATTAGCACAATGGCAGTGCCAGGCACTTTCTGCCAAGCCACAGTTTGGCAACACACTGACGAACATCCCAGAACCAAGCCCGTACTTTTCAAAAACGCGAAATAAAAATGCAGATCAGCTTAACGTATCAGCAGTGCTAATCATTGCCGGTTTAGAAGGGCCAAGAAGAGCACAGATAACTTACCTGTCTTCTCACTGTTCTCTTTTAATAAGACTCAACTTCACAATTGAACGACGCCCTAAAAAACCCACATTGCAACAAATCTCTGTGTTTGTAGGTCTGAGCGCTGGCTTTGTGCCCTACAGAAGGAACCGCCACAAGTCTGCAAGCAAGATGCTCCAACACCTACAGATGTACATATTTCAAAGACAACTATTGCTATAATTTCCAAGTATCTCTTCAGAAAAAAACCACAAGGTCCTTTGCAGCTATAATATTTATTGATCATTTTTCTCCAAGTGAAAAACAATTCTTTTCCTTTGTACTTTCTTTTTTCTTAGTTATGCAATGGTAAGGCAAAGGAGGAGCTTATAAAACAGCATTATTCCTCTAAATATTTGGGCAAAATGACTCACTCAATGGCATAAATCTTGCATGAAGTACTTCAGTAGTGTTAAACTACCACCAACCACAGGTTCTGGCTGTTTAAAGTATCATACAACGAAAGCGAATTATTTCGTCCATGACTGTAAACCAGACTAGCGTTGCTCCAGTTTTATAAAGCTAATACAAAGATAAACTGGAGATAACCTTTTTGTGGCAGGTTTGACTGTTTGAAGTATGCCTCTTCCCTTGTTTTGCTGATTAATTGTGCAACAGATGTTCAAAAGTATTTTAGAGATGGCTCAAAACCTCTTTAATCTCTTTCCTACCTCAAATAGTTAAGCTTTCTGTAATGAAATCTTTATGGGGTGGCCAGTAATGCCCCAGAACACACGTCCACTCAGCACTGGAGTATCCAGAGGCCAATATGGTCTATGGATTGTCCACCAGACCCAGTCCTCTTGAATTTGGTGCCAAGCCAGTTGCAACGAGGAAAAGGAAAGCCATTTATTGCTTCATCCTTTCTGCTATCCAAAATAAAATTTCCAGGTTGATAAATGGAACAACAAACATCACACTATTGCTTTCTCCCATGTGTTATGTAGCTCCGTGTGATTTTCTGCAGAGTATGCAAGCAGAGCAGATATTTGAAGTATTCAAATGGCTTGTACATATTTAACCTTTTAAAACCCATGGATTTTGTTGATACTTTTCTATTGCCTGGCAAAATCGTTATGAATATTTTTTAATCAATAGGGAGATGCAGAGTAAGATCCCACCACAGTTACCTGCCAGTCTGAATAGGACTGAGAGGTCTACAGCTAACAGATATCAAATCCACCAGCATTACTCTAGCCTCCCCAGCCTGGGCTTCTTTGCTCTTGTGTAATATTTTATCTGGAAAGCAGGCAAGAAGGCAAAGAAAAGCAGCCATATAGGTACGTGGCACTCCTCAAGCCAAGCACGGGGGAACTTGCTGGGTTTTACCTACTCAGCACCACCAGATCACAGCCAGGAGACGGAAGCAAGAGCAGAACCTGATCTGGAGTCCCAGCGCTGAGTTCAGATAAAAAGAAACTCGAAAACAGTGATTGGCTTTTAAATTATTTTCCTCCTCAACAAATTTTGCTGTGCTAGAACTATACTGAAACTGAATTCAAAAGGAGTTAAACCAGAGATCTTAATCTGTGAAACCACGTTAGGACAGCCGGGATGTTCCACCCAACAACAAACTACAGCTTTTAGCTCTGAGCGATCTGCTCTAATCAATGGCTGATAAGGAAGCGTTGGGAATAAATTTTCTGTTGCTGTGCTAATTGAGCTCATGACATCCAGTTAAACCATCCCGATGCTGCCAGTGGAAAAAACACACCCTGTGTATCTCATGGTCTGCCGAAATTTTAGAGCACCCTAAAATGTCCAGAATATTAAGACTCTCGCTTTTAAGGACTAAATTATTTAGTCTTCATGTGTTTTCCCTTTGTCCCAGCACAGGGTCTCCTCTGTTTGCAAAGGCAGAGCCTTACGATTAGCACTTGAGAGGAAAGACAAAGATCGAGTAGCTCATGCTGGGGGCCTCCCCCTTCCCTGCACTCCCAGAACTCCTGCTCGCACCCGTACGGCTCCGAGGGGACGCGGCCGCACGCCTCTTGAAGCAGCCAGCGGTGCGATGGCTTGTATCGGACCCCGGATAATGCCTCGTGTAACTTCACCGATTTCAGCGGAATTAAACCCCCGTGGCTCTCGGCACAGCAGTGCAGAGCCGGGTTTCAGCCCCAGGTCCTCATTTTGCACACAACAGGGCCATTCACGGAGCACAAGGGATGGAAGCTGCAGTGAGAGGGGGTTCTCTGCAAGGACAGGACTGGGCTGAGGGATCAAACAGTAGCTTTTTACCGTTGCCTTAAAAAAAATAAATAAATCAGGCAATGTACAGCTTACAGCCATGTTGCACTGCTGTCTACCTTAAAGCCTTGGCGGTGTGCTTTAAGAGTATTCATGTTATCACCCAATCTTCCCTACTTACCATAATAATTAATGTACAAGCAGCGCTCAGAGGGACCGGCTCCAAGGCCACAGAGGGGAAGAAGAAAGAGCACGTTTCAAGAGGATTCCTTTTTTCAAATAAATAAAGAGGTACTTGGAAACCATATCAAATATCTAAAGCTGAATTTAATAACCACTTTTTACAGAGTTTTTTTGTTTTCCGCTGAATTATGCAATATTATCTGAAAAAGTAGCATCTATAATTAACGGATAACAGGATTGGAATTTAGGAGGAGGGAGTGGTGATAAAAAGCACATTCTTTATCCCCCAAACGTAGTGACTTTTTACTTAAATTGAGGCTTGGAGGGAAGGGGGGAAATACAACAGCAAAAATCTCTCAATCCAACTCCTAAATATGTACAAGGCTTGTGGCTTTTCTCTCCTGTTAGTCTAAAGCACTGTGCATATGGGAGATTTCACACGCCTCCACAAGAGGCAGCTTTTATGAAGCAGAAATAATTTAGTATAACAGCCCCAAATGTTCTTTGCTTTGACCCGTTGTCTGCAGCAGCCTTGTCCTAACCCGACTCCGTCGCTGTGGCTTTAGGGTGGGCAGCACATGGCTCTGCCCAGACCCAGCTTGGCTCTGCCCTTCCTCCTCCTCACAGGAACTCCTCCCAAGTGCCAGCCTGACCTTCTTGCCCAGTGGGTACGGCAGCCCCAGCTCCGAGAGCACTGGTGCAACTGCGACCCCACCTTGTCACTGACACGAGGAGCTGCGATAGGCAGTAACAGGCTTCCCACCATCGAGAGGGATTCCTCACGAGAGGACATCGTCACTGAAGAACACCCCACAGAAGAACGTCTCTTTCATTATGAATGATCTGGCCCCGCTGAGCCTTTTCCTTCCTGAAGTTCTGCTTTTGTAAGAAAGCATCCCCTTTGAAGATCAGAGTCAGAATAAATTATATTGTTTAAGGGAATCAATTCATACTGAATCATGGAAAATTCTTTAACATAGACTGGATTCCAGAGAAAACAGACAGACACATATATCTTAATCCAGAGGAAACTGTATGAAGGACAAGGGATAATGGTTTTAAACTAGAAGAGGGGAGATTTAGATTGGATCTTAGGAAGAACTTGTTTGCTGTGAGGGTGGTGAGGCACTGGAAGAGGTTGCCCAGAGAAGCTGTGGCTGCCCCATCCCTGGAGGGGTTCAAGGCCAGGCTGGATGGGGCTTGGAGCAACCTGGTGTGGTGGGAGGTGTCCCTGCCCAGGGCAGGGGGGCTGGAACTGGATGATATTCAAGGTCCCTTCCAACTCTGACCATTCTATGATTCTATGAAGTGGTTAACACTTCACTAAACATTTTTGTGAGGCTGTAGCAAAGGTTCCAGACCTCCTGCTCCTACAGCTTTGTCAACCTCTTCTTTCTCCCTCCATGCCTCGACAGAAGGGGCCAGCACACAGCCCCTTCAAGTGACTTGGTGCTACTCTAGGAGTGTAAAGGGCTACAGATCACTTAAACTTTTCTAGTGATTAGCAGTACAGGTTGCCATAAAAAGCAGACAGCTTCTGGTACAGTGAGTTAATTATATGGTTACCGCAAAATAACGGAAACAGAAAGTAATTACACTGTTGTAGGCATTACTGCTAACATGCTATCTCTTATCTGGGTAACACTGCAGCTAATTAACTCATGTCACTACACTGCTATTTTACTCAGTGCACAGCTTTGCACCTCAAAAAAGGTAGGAAAGTTTCATGATTAATAACTACTCCAGAAAGTTTATAAAAGCCCCAACTGCTCACGAGACAAAGGACCACAGACGCTTCAGCTGTCCGAGAGATCAAGTGCCAGCAACAAATGCACTCTGTGATGGAAAACCTGATTAAAATTTTTCAAAGAAATCATTATGGGTGAGAAACTAATTGAAAGACCTCCCTCCTGCCAGAGCTTTGCTAGAAAGAGAAGACTTCAAAGCCATAGAGGGAGAGCTAATGTTTTCACACTTACAACTGAAAAAAGACGATCCTCATGTTTGTGTTTGTTCAGTACACACTTCTCAAATGTTGCCCCCTCACGCTCTAAATCTGCTGGGCTGAAGATCTAAACCTTGAATATACAATGCACTTTAGCTAGAGTGTATGGTGCTATTCTTCCATGCTGTGTGCCTGTCTATTCATGCGCTTTTATTCTTTATTCTTCAGACTGATATATAGTAAACAATATGGTTAGCCACTTAAAATTCTCTAGGTTATTAAAATGTGAGTAGCATTTTTTTTCCTCTCTCCTGGATTTCATCTGGAACCACTACCTAATTAATATCCAGAACCCAGCAGGAATCTGAATAATAATAAAAAAAACCACTTTTGTTGTTCCTTGAATAAATCTGTGTAATTTAAACCATAATCATGGGGATTTCATCAAAAGTAACTCAGTTCTTCCAAATCCCACATCATTATTACAAACAACTTTGTAGTGCAATTTCCAAGGCAAGATATCTCTTCACTTTCATATTTTAAAGGAAGCACTTCTAATGACAGCAAGGATGCATTTTACATGTAAAAAGCCAGGATCTCGATAGTTAGAACACAATGTACTTCTTCATGTCTTCTACCAGTGCATACACTGTACTGTAAAGGATCAGTTCATACAAATCCTTCCTTCTCTCAAAGACACATTGTCTTATCAGTGGAGAGCTAAGGTGCAGTTGGAGTATAATGCAAGTCCATTTCTCACAAGCTTAGAGCTTAAGCACTTTGTTATTGGTTATTAGGGCTGGACTCCTAGAGATAAACCTACAACTACTGTACACCAGTGAAGGGCAAATAAGCAAAATCCCTGACAGAAGTCTGTTGTAAAATGATGAATAAGCCTCCTAAATTGCCATAAGGCGCTAGTCACAATGGAATTGTATTTGTCAGACATGCATTGTAACCCTAAGGTTATCATAGTGGGCCAGCAGATACAGGAGGAGCGCTTAACACTATCACCCCCTAATCATATCTCCTACAGGCTAAAAACTCTGCAGGGAGCATTACCACTTAAAGAGGTAGTAGTGTTTCTATGGACTGAATGTAGACAGCATTTGGTAGAAAGGAAAAAAAAACAAAACACCAACCCTATAGAAAAGACTGACAGATCTATCCACACAGGCTGCTCACAACTACACCCTGAATTAAGATATATTAAAAAAAAAAAAAAAAAATCCTGGCAAATCATATCCCCAAGGCTGGGGTCCTAAATAATAAAATACTGTAGATTACTACTTTATTAGTTTTTAAAAAGCTTATGAAAAATTATCTTTTGCCTGTGGGAAGCCATTTTATCAGAAATTATAGCAACTCCAACAGTTTTAAGATATCAAATTTAGAAACTAAGCAGCTGTAGGAAATAGATGATATTATACCCTACGTTTGCAAATTAAATTCTCAAGTTCTAGTTCCCCTATAAGTTATTTCACTGTATTTATCTTAAGCTTGACTAACACTGATATACCTTGGAAGCCAGGACAAGCTAATATTGTAAAGCCTATATATTATTAGACATGGCTAAAAACATGACAAAATATTTTTCCCCACTGAAAAACACTAACTCTTGAGGAAACGTTTGTCCTCATTACCTTCTGACTGGAAATGACATCCAGTTATCAGACACGTACAAGTGAGTGAAAGCAGTTCCAAAACAGTCTTTAGTTTAGTGATTAGGACACTCCAAGAAATATGGGCGTCTTCACGTGATTCAGCAGAAGGAATCTGGGTTTCCCTGTCGCCCAGATGACTGCTGTGGTCACTGGGCTATACTGGCAGTGCTGCTCACCGGCTCGATTCTCCCCTCCTCCCATGGCCCACTCAATTATTTATACCAAGTGGAACAACAACAGGAGAGGCTGAGATGCACTGGATGCACCTGATCTTTCATTCATATTTTGCATCATAATAAAAATTTCAAAAGCAGGACTTTTTTTTAGGACAAAGGATCATTTTCTGGTCAGCCATATACATTATGTGACAAAAGAGAAGACAGAATGGTCACAGCATTTGGAATAGTGTATTGCAGCTCTTCCCCAGTTGTTTGTGACTGTATGCGCTTACAAACATAATGAATCTTAGGATTTAAGTAAATCTTAGGAAAGAAAAAAAATTAAAATTAAGCATCTCCTATTATTCTAATACATATTAAAAAAAAAACACCAACAACCTAAACTTCTCATTCTCATTTCAAGGATTATCAGTCCAAGAGTAGTATTCTATTTTTCAAACATTAGGCACGGTTTTAGCCATAGCAGAAATAGTAAAATACATGTACGTTCAATGAAACATACTTAAAAGAATCCACAAATAAGAAGGGAAAGGACTGCTGCGTTGGTGTAGTTTTAAAGCCCCATTGTACAGGATAATAAACAGCAAAAAGGTAGAGCTATTGCACTGCAATTCTTTTGGAATCTTTGTGATGATTTAGAAAGCCTTTTGGATTCATTTGTGCTTAGGCAAAAGACAAGTTTAAATAATAACAGCTCTGCAGTGATACAGCAACACAGCATAAACATTGCTTTTGCCTAATAGATGAAGCCATAATTTAACCCCGGATTTCTGGGTGTTCTTTAGGTGTTGTCTAGTCTACCTTATGGTCATTCCTATGGATCTCTAGTACTTTATAGGCTTATATATGCCCTTTGGATTTCTTGCCTACCACGGAAAAACAAAATCAACCTCGTTCATCCAAAATACGAAACAAATAACCAATCACCTCAAACTTTGTTCCAAGAGAAGAAACCGCGTTGCAATATTTATGCAATTAAAACAACACAGAAAATGGATGCGTTCTTACAAACGCAATGTTGAACACCAGATCTGGGTGCGGGCAGAGATAAGTTGCTTGGACTCCGCAAAGAGAATATTTTCTTATTTGGCCATGAAGGGTGACAAAGGCAGCGCTCCCTTTTTCCTGATGGGTGTTCTCTCTTCTCTTATCCCAGGTCCCGTTGGCTCCATTGCACTTTAACGTGATTTACACCTCTGGAGCCGGTAGCAATGCTTTTCAGGAAAGAGAGCCCACCTTTTGGCTTTTCAAGCCAAGAACTCAATTTCATTGATTGCCTGATTTATGGTACAAAACCACTTAGTGCAATTTAGAGAGTCACTCTTCTCACTCTTCCTTGGTCTAGGCAAACCATCGTTTAAGTAACGATGACAGTGGGGCTTTGCCATAGAAATTACTATATTGCTATAGTTAAATTACTATATTTAAAACAAAGACTGAGACCATCAAGAGAAGCAAAAGGATAAGAGAATAATCAAGAAAGACTCCTAACCAATATACACTTATGTATGTCCAACTTAAGTTTTCTCCATTTAATTTCTAAGCTTACATAAATGGAGACAAAGCACTTTCTCTCTAACACGTGGCAATCCCACATGCACGCAGATATTTAACGTGATGCGCAACACAAACCCCACCAAAGCAGTACTTCTGTACCACTGTTTGAAATACTCTTTTTTCCTTCTGTGAAAGAACCAATAAAACCTCTCACACAAGCTGAACCTCCCCCCTGTTTTGGTTTTTTTTTTTTTTTTTTTTTTTTTAAGCTGCTTTTGACTAGCAGCCAGTTTAAGCAGCTAAAGTCCTTGCTCGAGTGGCAGGCAAGTAGATAAAAACTCCCTGTTCAGAAAAGCTGGGAAAGATTTTACAAGGTGCTGCAAGTTGTTGGCATTGCAGTTCCATTCTAGAGGGACTAAGGACAGGATTGCAAAAGATGGGGCATGGATCAGTGGGGAAAGGGTTAGGAAAGAACCAAACTTCACTGTGTGACTAAAAAAAACCCAAGAATCCATGACTCATCTGCCTATGGCTGAGGAATACACATCCTGGGCTGTACAACTTACACCAGAGTAGCTTGTTCTGCATCGCACATATACAAATAGGGACAACTGAAGTAACCTTTGAGGCTCTGACCTCTGCAAACAGTAGTGGTAGATCACGTTTTCTTTTCTGCTCAACCCCAAAGTTACAAAAATCTTCCTCCCAAGTTCCTTGGTCCTTCCACCAGCATTTAGTCCAACACTCACTCAAGTTACCCAGCCTCTCTATTCAGATAGAATATCTGAATAGAATATGACCCATAGAAGGTCAACTTCTGCTGGAAAACAAGTCAAAGGACTACCACTGACATCACTGCCAGTTGCCTGTAATAAGGGATGATGCCAATGCTGTTCTACGCAGGGCATCAGCTTTCCTACACCTACAGACCCCTGCTGAGGAGTTATTTGTTGGAGCCTTCCTCACCACGGGACACTCATCCTTCACCTTCAGCGGTGATGCGGCTTTCACAGCCCGGCACAGAGATGCAGGGCTGGCAAACACGCGGCCCAGCAAATGACCCCAAACTTCAACATTGGCAATAGCACCACTGAAGCATTTCAAACACAAAGGGAGAATAGTTTAGTTTATAGGTAAGGAGCAGTAGATGGCACTCTCCGCTCTGCCTTAGCATTGAGCAGGATCTCAGCAGGGGGCACTCTGTAATTAGAGGTAATTTTTGGTGCAGAACTAAACCCAAATGCCAGCCACTTACAGCTGTAACCGGTCTTGCAATGTTTTTCCACACAGAAAAATACCTTTCTCAACATTGTAATCATGTACAACGCCACAGCCATACTTTCCAACGATCGTTCATGTGCTAGGGTTCAAATCGTTCTGCGCAGTTACTACAGAGTAACCGCTCCATCCCCCAGAGGAGGCTGTACTTGAGGGACGGCTGACCTCTGTGGAACGACCAGCTCTGCTGGTCTGTGCAAGCTGTGGGTGGCCACCTATGAAGAAGGATCATTTTTCCATATCAGAACTGGATGTTAACTGGAAGAAGATCAAAAGTAGAAGGAAGCGCGAGAAAAAACAATAGGAAATTGGTCGGCTAGGAAGGCTGGAACAAGCATTACCTCAACAAAATTAAACAGAGAGACAGACTGACCAATTTGTGGTATCTATGTTTATTTTGTCTTGCAACATGAAAGCAGACTATGGAAAAGTGATGCATGCTTACTCAACAGATCTGCTTCCTAGGGCTGATCCTGTGTGTTCACTCTCTACCAAAGCTGAAGGAAGTTCTTCCTCATTTTTTTTTTTCGGGGATTGCATTCAACCATTTTTTCTGTAGAAAAATTCTTTTAATTACAAGTTACTACTAGACTAAAGGAATTTTATGTACCTTTGTGAATTGCCTATTTATATACACACAAAATCTTCTCAAACAACAGTCCTGATTCACACTGGAAAAAAATGTCACCTGACTTCAGCAGCAGTCCAAAACTACAATTCCTTGGCCTATTTTCCCACATTTTGTTTGATCTCCACCCAGAAAAATAACTGCTGTTCAAATCCCACACTTCTCTAGACCATTCTAGCTTCCACCAGCGTTGGCTCAAATGCATAAACGTGCCTAAAAGGCTGATGGATGTCAGCAGCCTGGGACAGGGAAACAGCGGTGCAGGGGAGAGACTGAGTACCAAAGGCTGAGCAGGTCAGGCGTTCCCATCCATGGCATGAACTCAGGGTGGTCTCCTGGGTAGCCTGGTTTGAGGGTGTTATAAATCATAATGGTAGTGGCTCAGAATTTTTCCTGTGAACCATGTTTTTGGGAGTAAATGCCAATTTATCACTACTAAAACGTTCTGAGGGTATGTACATTAATTTTGAATAAATGGTGAAGGAACCCCAACTGACCACCAGGCTCCCAATGGAAATCTCAGTTGCTCACGAGCTTGCCTGCTTGCAACCCACATTTACATGTGATTGCTTCCTCCATGGCAATCCTGCTCCTGAGCCATCAAGGACTGCTTGCACCCACCTGTGCCGTGGTGTAGTTCCTAAAACCACACAGATCCCCCTCACCTGCACTAACAGGGTTCCATACAGCTCAGAGACAAAGGTTCAGAGGGCAAACAAAGCTCAAACAGCACGTCAACCACGGGAAGAAAATTAAACCTGTGAAAAATGCAGGGTCCCTTATCCCACCGATCTCCTGGGTGGCGGGGAAATATCTCATATATTGATGAACAAGAAGGGGCGTATCAAATCACCAAAGTGTTGCATTTAGGAAGATCAGCTTCATGAAATAGTTACATGAAAAAAAATTCAGTCTCTTGTTGGGCAGTAGCCCAAAATTCAGGTTTTCTAGAATTCACCAGAAAAGCAACGAGGACAATTTTCCAAGTATTTTCTTTCTTTCCTTTCTGTTTTGTTTTGTTTTTTCCATCTCAAATAAAAATAACAAATAAAAGACTAAAAGAATTAAAAAAGAGTAACAGTTTAAATACCTGAATGGGGAACTATTTCTGTGAGTTTGCCAAAATGACAAATAATACCTCAAAACCATCAAAATGCTTCAATCGGTTCTTTGGCTACACCATTAGAAAAGAGAAAAAGAAAAGAAGACAGAAACCAACCCAACACTAAGATTTTCACATGCCAAATCCAGCACAGGAGTCACGATCAGAACTGACTGTGTCTCTGACAAGCCCACTCAGTGACAAAAGGTTTCAGATGTGACTCTGGTGCCACATGCTGCCAAGTCAGCTTTGAGAATGAAAGCTGCTAATGTGACGATGGTGAGGGGAACCGCAGAACCTCACAGCGTACCTTTCATCTAAGGATTCCTTCTCTAAGGAGGCATCTTTAGATGAAAAGAAGAGGCAGCAAGAATAAAACTGTTGAATAAAATGTTCTAAAGAGACCAAAAAAAAAAAAAAAGGCACGACAAAATAAAGTGAGATGTCTTTATACAATGTTTGATTACTAAATGCGTGCATTGCAGAAAACCAGTCTTCTCCTTCCCTTATTGGTCTTCCTTTGCAAAAGCAGAGCCAGAGCTAATGTTATGCTGTCAAGCTACATCTATTTATATAGTGGCCAAAAGCTCTTCTCTGTACTAGTGTCCTTTCACCAGCCCAAAATACATCTGCCTCCTCACAAGGAGGTCGATGCGTTACTATTATGATAGCTCTAAAACCAAAACCCATACATTACAGGCTAAACTCTCTTCCCACATAGACACCAAAATAAATCCAGTGATTTACCAAAGTCACTTTGGAATCACAAGAGGGTAAATCCGGCTCCGTGTCACTTACAGTAATGTTTTCAATGGTGACAAAATACAGCAAGTTGGAAGTCTAAATTAGCATGAAACCAGACTGAGAAGTCTGAGTTATGACTGAGAAGTGTATGATTAGAAAAATCTGTATTATGTAAATGCACATGGGAACTGGGGCTTCATTTTTCTCACTTGCAAAGGAAGTAATCACAAAAACATCATAATGCATGGTTATGCTTGAGTTTCTTCACTTCTGTGGAAAAACAAGGACATCTGTAGGACAACAAGGGACAAGGACTGGGTTAGAGACCACTTGGGCCAAACCAGACACCTGTAAGTCCAAGAGCCCTAATGGGATGCACCTGCAAGTGCTGAGAGACCTGGCAGATGTTATTGTTGGGCTGCTCTCCATCGTATTTGAAAGGTCATGGAGAACAGGAGAGTTGCCTGAGGACTGGAGAAAGGCAAGTATCACTCCAGTATACAAAAAGGGCATGAAGGAGTAGGCAGGGAACTACAGGCTGATGTGTCCCACCTCTGTCCCTGGGAAGGTAAACATCTAAAAGGTTTCAGAAGTTATCTCCAAATAACTTAAAGGATGGGAAATTATTGGAAGTCATCAACACAGACTTACCAGATGTAAATCATGCTTGGCCAATCTGATAGCCTTCTCTGATGTTCTAACTGGACGATGGATAAGGGGAGAGCAGGAAATGTCACCTACCTTGACTTCAGCAAGATTTTTGACACTGTCTCCCATAACATCCTCATTATGAAATGGAGGGACTGTGGGTTAGATGAGGGAGCAGTGAGGTGGACTGAGAACTGGCCATGTGACAGCACTCAGAGGGTTCTAATTAATGGAGCAAGGTCAAGTAGGAGACCTATAACTAGCTGTGTCCCACAAGGGTCAACACTCGGTCCAGTCTTGTTCAACATATTCATCAATGACCTGGACGAGGGGACCAAGTGTACCCTCACAAAATTCACTGATGATAGCAAACTAGGCAGGCTTGCTGACACTCCCGAGGGCTGAGGCACCATCTAGCATGACCTGAACAAGCTGGAAAACTAGGCAGAGAAGAACTTACTGAGTTTTAACAAGAGCAAGTGTAGGGTCCTGCACCTGGGGAGGAAGAATTCTGGGCACCGATACAGCCTAGGAGCAGACCTGCTGGAAAGCACTTCTGAGGAGAAGGATCTGAGGGTCCTGGGAGAAAGTCAACTCTCCATGAGCCAGCAGTGGGACCTTGTGGCCAAGAGGCCAATGGAATCCTGGGCTGGGCAGNCATCCAGTTCCGGGCTCAGCAGTTCCAGAGAGACAGGGAACTGCTGGGGAGAGTCCAGCGTAGGGCAACAAAGATGCTGGAGGGATTGGAGCATCTCCCTGAGGAGGAAAGGCTGAGAGAGCTGGGACTCTGGAGCCTGGAGAAGAGAAGTCTGAGGGGAGACCTTCTTCATGCTCACAAGGGTCTGAAGGGTGGGTTGAAGGAAGATGGAGCCGGGCTCTTCTCAGTGGTTCCCAGAGACAGGATGAGGGGCAAC
>VZRU01008300.1:146340-158188 GCA_013398155.1 Pedionomus torquatus
GTGTCACTTACAGTAATGTTTTCAATGGTGACAAAATACAGCAAGTTGGAAGTCTAAATTAGCATGAAACCAGACTGAGAAGTCTGAGTTATGACTGAGAAGTGTATGATTAGAAAAATCTGTATTATGTAAATGCACATGGGAACTGGGGCTTCATTTTTCTCACTTGCAAAGGAAGTAATCACAAAAACATCATAATGCATGGTTATGCTTGAGTTTCTTCACTTCTGTGGAAAAACAAGGACATCTGTAGGACAACAAGGGACAAGGACTGGGTTAGAGACCACTTGGGCCAAACCAGACACCTGTAAGTCCAAGAGCCCTAATGGGATGCACCTGCAAGTGCTGAGAGACCTGGCAGATGCTATTGTTGGGCTGCTCTCCATCGTATTTGAAAGGTCATGGAGAACAAGAGAGTTGCCTGAGGACTGGAGAAAGGCAAGTATCACTCCAGTATACAAAAAGGGCATGAAGGAGTAGGCAGGGAACTACAGGCTGATGTGTCCCACCTCTGTCCCTGGGAAGGTAAACATCTAAAAGGTTTCAGAAGTTATCTCCAAATAACTTAAAGGATGGGAAATTATTGGAAGTCATCAACACAGACTTACCAGATGTAAATCATGCTTGGCCAATCTGATAGCCTTCTCTGATGTTCTAACTGGACGATGGATAAGGGGAGAGCAGGAAATGTCACCTACCTTGACTTCAGCAAGATTTTTGACACTGTCTCCCATAACATCCTCATTATGAAATGGAGGGACTGTGGGTTAGATGAGGGAGCAGTGAGGTGGACTGAGAACTGGCCATGTGACAGCACTCAGAGGGTTCTAATTAATGGAGCAAGGTCAAGTAGGAGACCTATAACTAGCTGTGTCCCACAAGGGTCAACACTCGGTCCAGTCTTGTTCAACATATTCATCAATGACCTGGACGAGGGGACCAAGTGTACCCTCACAAAATTCACTGATGATAGCAAACTAGGCAGGCTTGCTGACACTCCCGAGGGCTGAGGCACCATCTAGCATGACCTGAACAAGCTGGAAAACTAGGCAGAGAAGAACTTACTGAGTTTTAACAAGAGCAAGTGTAGGGTCCTGCACCTGGGGAGGAAGAATTCTGGGCACCGATACAGCCTAGGAGCAGACCTGCTGGAAAGCACTTCTGAGGAGAAGGATCTGAGGGTCCTGGGAGAAAGTCAACTCTCCATGAGCCAGCAGTGGGACCTTGTNCTCACAAGGGTCTGAAGGGTGGGTTGAAGGAAGATGGAGCCGGGCTCTTCTCAGTGGTTCCCAGAGACAGGATGAGGGGCAACGGGCACAAGCTGGAAGATGGGAAATTCCACTGGAATCTGAGGAGAAACTTCTTTGTGGTGAGGGTGTCAGAGCCCTGGCAGAGGCTGCCCAGGGAGGGTGTGGAGTCCCCTTCTCTGGAGACCTTCAAGCCCCTCCTGGCTGCAGTCCTGAGGGATGTGCTCTGGGCAACCCTGCTCTAGCAGGGGAGTTGGGCTGGGTGATCTCTAGAAGTCCATTCCAATTTGGACAATTCCCTGATTCTGTGATTGCTAAAGTCTCAAGTTAGACACACCACAAAAAAAAATTACTGCCATTTATATACATTTATAAGATTTCTTTGTTCTCCAAAAACACCAAATCCTGAACAATTACAGTGAATCCAATGAGAATGAAAGTACAAGAAATTAAGAAGATTATATTGATATCCCACTATCATGGATTTTATTGTTTGGGGTTTTTTGATGGTAAGTAAGCTGCTCCTATTCTGCACTCATTTGAGGCATGATAGATATTGGAGCCATTGGGAGGTTTTTGATTGATTTCAACAGATTCTGTAACAAGCTCTTAGTAAAGTCAATTATTTGCCATTTTTGTGACTCAGACAGGAAAAAAAGCAATGTGTTTAACTACTAAATCCTCTAAATCAATGTCTACCAGTCATTTCTATTTTGTTTACTATTGTTTCTGAAGCTGCATTGTAAACACTTGGTCAACCTCTGCTGGGCATGAAATTGAAAGAAAAGCTCACAGTATCAGAAATAAAACGTAGACAGTCAGATTTCGAAAAGTATTACTGTATTATACCTGTATTTCTCTGCTCTTCTGCCAAGAGGTGTCAGTGAAAACACCATCCGGTTGGCATCCTATGGATTTTGCTGTGCCAGTGACTGAGGGAGTCACGAAGATTGTCTTTTTGATGCCAATTCATTTAGGCTAAGACATAAACTTGAATAAGTGGAGGGGAACACAACAAGCAGTCCCTATTTTTCTGCTTAGAAGGGAAAGTTTCTACATCTTGGGTGCAGTGGTAAGAGCTGATTTGGGGAATGACTTTGATATGGCAGCTAACAGAGATCGAAGATGCTGCCGTTACTTGCACCAAAGTGGATTATTTGGGCACAGACTTCATCCTTTCTGGAAAACAGGCAGAAGAGGTGGGGAATAAAAAGCATCCCTTCCCACTCTGGCACCATCTCCCCTGGAGGGAAGGCAGTTTGCAAAAAGGCCTTTGGCATGCAAAGAGGAAAAACACCATTTCCCTCCCACCTGTGCATAAATTAATTGGAAAACATGGGGAGGCAGTTTTGGAAGAGATTTCCAGAAAGTCATACAACCCAGGAGCAAACAGGAATTCGCAAGGAGGCCCTAGAAGTAGCGGAGAGATCTGGGAATCAAATCTGGGATCTGTATTCTGTTTTGTATATTTAAATAGCTAGAAGGAATCACTGTAATAAGCCAGCCTGACCTCCTTGTGCAAGACCACAAGTTGTGCCTGAAATAATTCCTGTTCGAGTTACAGCTTTTTTTTTTTTTCCTAAGGGGAGAAGCAGGGCGATGATTCCACAAGGGAATCTTTGCATGACTTCAGCTTCCCCGGGAGGTGCTGGATCTCACAGAGTGCTCTTCACCAGCTCTTGTTATGTCTCTAGGGTAAGTTTTAATACAAACAGGTGACAATCTACTCCTTTAAACAGCATAAGAGAGGTCACCCTTTGCCTTTCCCACTGCCCAGAGCGGTAGGCTGTTGACTAACACCCCTGAGCTAGTTTATTTGGTTTTTAGAGCAAGCTGAGCAAGTCTTGGTCTACACTTTCCATTCTCGTCGCAAGCAGACTATTGCTTAAGGACCTCTGTGGTCTGAACTACTTTCAAAGCCTTTAACCCAGTTCTAATTTTGCTGTGAGTGTATCTTTAAAAAGAAAAATTGTTATGATGACAGCTAAAGAAAGCTGAAGTCTCTAGGGCCAGCGTCACATGTTCACATCAGGAAACTGACCGCTGTTGTTAAAAATTAAATGTATGACATGAACTAAAGCCACAGAAAAATACAACTGAGTTTTTCAGCAAGCACTGTTTATGAAACCTTGAAAGAGCTGAAAGCCCAATATGATTTATATCCTGGGAGCTGGTATGCAACTTTAAACATGTTCTTTTTTCAAGTTCATCTTGTCATCCATAGATAAATATAGATTAGGACAAACCAAAATAAATGGGTGGGTACCAAAATCCACAAAACAACTAACCATAATGGAAGTGCTTGTCTTTCTATTCAATAGCAAAACCAGCACATACTTGGTTTAAATAGCTGGTTGGGGTAAAATGAGTATTATTGGACAGGAACACTTAGCCAGTATGATCCAAACAAGTCAAAAAATAGCCAGAGTACAACCACATAAAATAAAATACTGACCAGATTTAAGTATAATTGGTCACCCTCCCATGTTTTCGGATTCCTATTATTATAGTTTAGGAGGCTCTGTAATGTACCTTTGGAAAAAGTCAAACAGTTTCACTGGGCTTCTAACCTTTGCACTTCAGCAAGATGATCCACTGAGTGTTACTGTATGAGACTAGAAAAAATAATAAAAAAATTAGAGCCTGCTTTGCTCACAGAGGTGCAGACGACACTTACATGACTGTTCATCACCAGTGGCTCCAACCCTGTTTGTTTAACGAATCCGCATTATGAAGGCAACATGTGGGCATTGCTAACTTTACACGGTCCACCACAAACAAGCTATCCTATTTTCAGCACAAAAAATGGCATTTAAATAAATATTTGTGCTATGTCATCGGGAAATAAAGGCCAGACAGCATCCCACTGTGTTTCCAGGATGAGCAAATCCAGAGATCAGACCACAAGTCCCCAAGAACACCCGCTCGGGAAAGCAAGGGAGATTATTTACCCGTGTAACATACCACAAAGGGCTGTCAACAGGCGCTTTGTATACGGGAACAAATTCAGTAACATTACCTACACTTCAGTTTTTGTTTAGTTACCCTTTGCAAAACACTTCAGCCTGTGCTGTTCTGACCCTCTCTGATGATACATCTGAATTCTACCCACAGTATTTATTCTTAGCAAGGTAATAAACCCCAGGCAGCTCTCCTTGTGACAGGAAGGACCAGGTGCCCCGTGGCCCCAGGAACAGGAGGAGGACATCGCTGCAGACCTGCCGTAGGGCTCTGCTCCAGCCAGCCTCACAGTGCCCACTAGGTCAGCCTTCAGGAGCATCTTCGGGATTGAAGCCGCGGGGCACGTAACACACTGGTAATGCTTCCTATTGCTATATTTAGAAAACAGTTACATGCCTTTACGAAGAGAAGCCCTGCAAAACTTTGCAAAGATCTCAAATCTTTCAGAACTAGGGAGCACAAGACACAGCAGGAAGCACTTGAAGTTATCGTACGCGCACCCAAATGCACACACATTCAGTGATTTGTTCATTAGACCACTGCCATTTGGAAGGGGGAAAGAAAACCATATATGATTGCCTCTATTGCTTTACCCTGGTCCTTAACCTCTGCCAACCTCCTTTTTCTTCTCACAGCTTGGAAGATCCTCCAGGAAGGATTCTCTCCACTTCAGTGTTTAGAAAGGGCCTAACAAATCACAGCCAATAAATAAGCATGTATTAAACGGCATCCCAATTTCAAACCCCAAGGGACTGGAACGTGCAATTCAAACAGCTGCTTTTTTCATTTATGCATCTCCAAAGGTCAACCATGAGCTTGAATTTATAATACAATCTGCCTGTGTTCATCAAAGCAGAGGTCCAACCTTCAGTTATTTTAAGGGGGGAAAGAAACCGGTGGGGCTAGCACCTAGTGAGATGGCCTGTGGAAAGTAAAACTGGTGTCAGAAGCAACGTAAGCGATGGCCAGTTCTTTATCCGATCTTTATAACAGCAGATCCAATGCCTAGGTTTGAAATTCTCAAGCAACAAGCCATATATGATCTCTGACACCAGGAAAGCAGACTTCAAAGGAACATGGTTTCCTTAGACAATTGATAGAAATCTTGTAATGTGCAGAATCTCACCATTAAACTGTGATAATTCTAAGCCAATTTATGCTGCCACTCTGGCTTGCATTATATGAAATATCTGTATTTATAACTAAATTTATAACAATCACCTGAGGTCGTGTGAACTGTTTACTACTAGAGTGTAAATATACTGCTATTGAATTTATGATCCCAAATTTAACACAGTATATTTGATTTTGGCTTTAAAGTTTTAGTTTCCACTGAACCAGATGGGAAATTTAAAATTAAAAGAACTCATGCTGCATCTGAAAAAGGAATGCAGTATATTCTCTGCACAGAATGAATTATATGTAATTCACAGCCATTTTAATGTGGCATGAACAATTTACAGAAAAATGTAGCCCTAGAAAATGTATAATTAAGAATACAAATGAGCAGATCAGTAGTGTGGCAAAATGCATGTTGTGTAATGCAGTAATACATAGGGATATTCAAATTAAAACTTTGCAAACATTTAAAAAATTACCCCAATACGAGCAAATCGTTCATCCAGAATTTATCAGCAAGCAGATTTGAGTGGGAGAAACTGAGCTGATAAACTGAAAGATTATAAATCCTGTTAGCAAATCAGCAACCCTCTGAGATCCAGTCCCAGACACACCTTCTAGTCACCACAGTCCGGCTATTTTTCTTTCATCAAATGTAGGCTTGTGTACCGCAGACTCTGCCTCCTTCCCTAAACGCATTTTTTATTCTATCCACATTGTCAGTCTCAGGAAGGACAAGAAAAGTAACTACTCCACAGTTTCCATTCTCTCTAAGTAAAATGGACAAAAGCAGTTCAAGAAGATGGTCAGAGAATATTTCCTACCACCACGACTGTACGTGCTGAGTGATTAAGGAAGACATTTGACTTATTGGCATGGGCTGACAAATTTCCAAACGACAAATAACATCTAACAGTGTCCCTGTTTCTCAGCAGTTTGGTGCCTTGCTCATATTTTGGTGTTTCAGCTGCTTGACAAATAACCAAGAATAATTTTTCATATCACTTAAGCAGCTTAGTAAACAAATTGGGGGAATTAAAAAAAAACAAACACACAAACAAAACAAAACCAAAAACCAGAAAACAAACAACAAAACAACCCAACAAACCAGTTCTCTTCCTGGTTTTAGACCTTGAGCTGGTCCTAGTGACATTAGCCAGACTGGAGTTTACCTTGAAGGTCACAGCCTGTTTTTATATTTGCAGAGCTGTCAGACCCCAAGCAGAAGCCTATGAACAGAGACTGACTTCACTGCATTTCTACCAAATGGCAGGTTTGATTGGTATAATGATGCTTTAACACACTTGCTTGTAGCATCAGTAAGTGAGAAAATAAAAGTGTAGCAAGCAAGTGTATTGTGGGACAGCCATACCACATGAATTGCGATTGTCAAGGGTTAAATAGTTGTAAAATAAGGGGAAAAAAGTTGATAAAGGCTATACGCTATCAGATAGCTCAAGAAGCAGCAAAGAAAGGCTTAGAGGAAAACATAAAACCAGATTAGGGCAATTTACCCATTGAGGAAACGTCAAAGACAGTGAAGACTGATTCCGTTTTTGGTCAAAGCTTTCCTAGGTCACAGTGCCCACAAAAATACCCTAGGAACACTTTTTACTCACTCTGCGATATGCGTATTTTCTTTCCACTGCTGACAGCACATTTTGTCTGACAGAGGAAGACCCTGGTGTTTTGCACAGCCAAGGGACTTCAGACACACTCACCCAAAGCGATAGCACAATCTCCTGTTTAGCTCATCTGTGCCGTCACAGACAGTTTGCCTTGAACAAATGACATGTTAACAGTTTGCTCTGCGTGTAAAAGTGCTGTCACATCCCAAACCTTAAACCCGCAAGTACAGGAGAG
Source organism: Pedionomus torquatus (assembly GCA_013398155.1). NCBI lineage: Eukaryota > Metazoa > Chordata > Aves > Charadriiformes > Pedionomidae > Pedionomus > Pedionomus torquatus. The sequence goes on from VZRU01008300.1 coordinate 153,531, forward strand.
TGCGGAGAAGTTGAACAGATTGCTTGAAGATGCCAGAGGACATTTTGGATGTATGAACTCAACTCTTGCCTATGCTATATGACAGACACCGTATCGGGTACCTAAATGAAGAAATTACCTCTCCTGAATGCATCAGGCTGAAAAAGGAAGCTCAGACTATAGCTCTGGCCAGTCTGGGGAAGAAAAGGTACAAATCTTACTGAGGGCTGCACCTTAAGTGTCAATTTGAGAGTCTAAGCAGGGCTTCTGTTAAGCTCAGAAGAATCTGGCTTCCAGCACACAAACTGATGTGCTAATTAAACCATAGGAAAAAAAAAAAAACCAAAAACAACACCAACATGAAAGCTGCTACATAAATAATTCAATTATATTGCCTGGTTTTAAACACAAAGTCCTACCATTGCATAAAACTCATGAGAGTCAAAGTTTTAAAAGACAATTGTTTTCTTAATCTTTTTAATTAAAGCAAACATGAGAGCAATTATTTACTCCATTTTAAAATTACTCCTTATCAGAGATTCCCAATCACCCTCACACGGAGCTTCACTACGGACTGGTTCTAATTCTGAAGTACTTTAGCACAGAGTTTTGCCACTGACCCAGAAGGCGAAGCCTTTGTTGCACGTCCAGAGTAAGGTCTTACCCAAAGTTCCTACCACTGAACTCAAGAACAATCCTATGATCAATGATGACAATTGGAGTAAGGACCTTGAGCTGTGCTTGTCTGTTTGCTCTTTTACCATCACGTCTCCAAAGTGATATGTTGCTGAGTACTGTAAACAGGATATTAATTTCTTAATTCGATTAGATGCTATATTTCAACTTCCTTCTAAATCTTAAACAATATATTAAAAACCTGCTTTTTAAAAAATCAACCAAAAATCCAAGAGCTTAAGAATCTTCCACTAATGCAAACTCTCTTTCTATAAACAGCACCCATTTGAGAGGGCTTTTTCCTTCTCTCAATCACGAATACGACTAAATCTGCCATCAGTGAAGCCGCTTTGTCAAGTGCTAAAAACGAAGCACTGGAAAGGCGCACTGGCGAGTTCCACTACGAGCTGACTCACAAAGTGAGGTCACGTATCTCCCAGCAATGGGGCATTCTAAGGTTACTGGCAGGAAATGGGTATTCACAACCACTAGCTAAATTATTTTTAAATTTAATGTGCTGGACAGAGTGGGCAATTGGCCAAATTCTTCTCTCAGCGACACAAATGTAATTCTGAAGTGACTCCATTGACCTGAGCACTGAAGTAGAAACGTGAATCCATTTCTATCTTAAATGTATTGCAGCCTGTCACATTAGTTCTGTGATCCTGGCAGATCCTACAAGTAAACAAGGTCAAGACATGTCAATACGCAGACGGAAGATTGTCAAACAACCTCTAAATGTGCGAAGGAAGAGGTGTTGGTACCTGCACAGCCATCACTTTCTGAGCATGGCTTCACCCGTGAGATGTCCAAACATCCCCCTTACCTTACCTGTACTGCAAGAAGCCCCGAGAGACATTCCTACTCATGGAAAGCTAGAGCACCTCTCTTCTCCCACACGCCTTTTGATGTCCCTTAAATCCTCCCTCATACTCAGCTGGGTAAGCTGCTGTCATAAACAGACCCTATTCCTTTTTCATAAAGCTGAGGTTTCTGACCAAAGACCTGCTTTCTGAATTGCTTACACCAGCAAATGTCCTTGGGACTGAAATGTTGTAGGAAATGAATGCACTGGTAAGTCCGTTACTAGTTGTAAGGCAGAGTAACCACAGGGAGTCACAGGGACCTCTTTGGCTGCATCCCAGATAGGATGCCTGTCCTTGCTGGGCACCTGGGTGTTTGGGACAAGGGAGGGAAGCAAGTTTCACAGGTCTTTGTAGTGAGATGATCTAAGACTCATTTTGAGACAATTTAATGAGCTTCAGGGTTTGTTCATTCTCAGAAGGATTGCCTCCATCTGAACAGCTTGCTCATGTAAAAGCAACCAGGGCCTATATACCCCACCAAACACGCTTAAATAGTTTGGATGGGCAGTCTAAAACATGGGCAAGATTCCTGACCAAATTTGTGGTGAAGAGGAACTGAATTTATGCTTTATGTGATGTTAGGTGGCAGTATGCCACTACGTTAAAGTTCTGATATGCTTTCTAGTGCTCTAGGAACATTTGGGATATTAACCCTGGAGCTTCAGTCAGATTACACATTTCCATTCTACTGACCTACATTACTGCTGTAGTCTTCACACCAGCAGTAGTCTTTGTTTCCTCTCCCAGGCTTCCATTTTTCTGAACAGACAACCTGAGAGACTTCATTACAGGGTAGTGATCTGAAAGTACCTCATTAAGTACATAAAGCACTCCACAAACCTTTCAATTAAATGAAAATACGTCTGGTGCTGTTAGTCAATACAGAGAAGATACACAAAGAAGTAGTAGTCAGAAAATTCCTTAAAATCATAAGTAATTTTTGTTTAAGTTAACAGCATAACTAGCAACAAATACTTATTTTGGTCCTTATCTATTAAGTAAGCCACTGCAAAATACCAAGAAACACTAATAAAATACACAATCCTTCAATACTGAGATCTACTCCTTTCACAAACAATAAATGTGTCACTTCTTCACACTAAGTTAAAAACCACCCACACGAAGCAACTTAAAGTTTCTCAGTCGCTGCCTCATAATCAGGCCTTGGTATTTTTATTACCTATGGCTCTGGGCATGTGTGACAACAGGATCGAGCCTTGCAGGCTGAGGTCTCTTTATTATCACTTCCCAGAAGTCACTAAACTTTCAATCAACTAAGACAGCAGGATCAGTTTTTCCATGCTCTAATTTTAATATCTGAAAATAGCAATAATCAACATAAACTGACCACTCCGTTATTTTTAATTTAAAAAAAAAAAAATCAAGTAAAATTCACCTGAATCTTCTATCATGAAAAAAATCGTTAGATAAGAGAAGGATACACAAATGAATTTTTTAAGCTTGGCAGATCATAAATAGATGTAGGTACTTATGAAAACATTTTGATGGTATTTTCAACATAAACTTTCCAATAGTTACCACTTGCAAACAGTACACATCAACACAGTATTATAATTATTATTATGTCTTCAGTACATCTCCTGATAACCTGGCCCTTGGGCTTCTATATTTCATATTCCCAGTTATGGTAATGAACCTTTTACTTAAGGTCAAAACTAATATCAAATTATCAGATTTGCAATTTTGTTTTGCTTATACAGTATTTGTGAGCAACTGCAGTTTCCTTTCATTAAACAGATAACTAAATTTATTAAAAGAAGTGTAAAGCATTCTAGAATCTAGCTACTTAATATTAAAAAGTGAACTTTACTGGAATGTGTTTATTAAGTATTTTTTTCCACAGAATATTAACCAAAATGTTATTCATGTGTTTATTTTTTTTAACATCTTGGCTTCTTATGCAGAAACAAACATACACACCCCTATGTTAAAAACTATGAAAAAAACTATGAAAAATAGAAAGTAGTTTAAGGAAAATACAGGTTCCAGAATAGAAATAATACAGATAAAAGCAACTCACTTCTCTAATACACCTTCAGTTCCCAATTTCTAATCAAAATTGAGAAATGGTTTCTAAAGCCACGATTAATCAATACAGTTAAGCAGCCCTAAGTTAAGCAGACTCCTTTTACCAGCTAAAAATTGCAACAGCCACATGATGTAAAGTGCTGGTCTAGTATAACCTCACTCTGCCAGTTTGCATTTGATCAGAAATTTTTGATGGGATAATTTTATACTAGCGAAGCACATACTGCATAGATATCATCTGTCTGTACCACTCAGAGTTTATGCCAGATAAAGTATGCATGTCCTTCTATAGTCATCATAAAAACATAAGGCCAGGACAAAGCCTGCATAATACGCTTTTAGTAACTCAACAGGAACGTGGAATCATAGAATTGTCTGGGTTGGAAGGGACCTTTAAGGTCATCGAGTCCAACCATCAACCCAACTCCCATAAAAACCATCACCAAACCACGTCACTGTGGTTTCTGATTTCTAAGCACTGTGTCAACCCATCTTTTGAATGCCTCCAGGGGCAGTGCCTCAACCCCTTCCCTGGGCAGCCCATTCCAAGGCTTAAAAACCCTTTCTGTGTCAACATTTTTCCTGATATCCAATCTGCATCTCTCCTGGTGCAACCTGAGGCCGTTCCCTCTTGTCNTAGTAACTCAACAGGAACGTGGAATCATAGAATTGTCTGGGTTGGAAGGGACCTTTAAGGTCATCGAGTCCAACCATCAACCCAACTCCCATAAAAACCATCACCAAACCACGTCACTGTGGTTTCTGATTTCTAAGCACTGTGTCAACCCATCTTTTGAATGCCTCCAGGGGCAGTGCCTCAACCCCTTCCCTGGGCAGCCCATTCCAAGGCTTAAAAACCCTTTCTGTGTCAACATTTTTCCTCATATCCAATCTGAATCTCTCCTGGTGCAACTTGAGGCTGTTTCCTCTTGTCCCGTCACCTGTGACCCCTGTATAATTACACCCTCCATTCAGGGAGTTGTAGAGAGTGAGGAGGTCTCCCCCCAACCTCCTTTTCTCCCAGTGAACACCCCCAGCTCCCTCAGTCTCTTCTCATAAGACTTATTCTCCAGATCCCCCACCAGCTCT
>VZRU01008300.1:168058-213207 GCA_013398155.1 Pedionomus torquatus
CTCTGTTTTTAAAGCCTGATTTAACGTCCCTTTTTTTTTTTTTTTCTTCTTTTATGCCCTTTTCGCCCCACAAAGAGAAGAGCTTTCCCTTTCCCTGCCAGGGAGATCCAGAAGTGGTCCGACATCCTGCAGTTCCTCCCCATCCCCTTGAGATGTTTCGCTACCGCGACACCCGCAATGGCTGCAGCAATTCCCGCTCCCAGGACCCTCCAAGGGGAATCTCTCCACTTTGAAACCCTGTCCTGAAATTATGAATAATGAACATTTGGACTTTACCAGCTAACTGCTACCTCATGTGCAGCAGTCAAAGGCCAAGCAAAGCATAGCATGAGGACAAAAGTGAAATAATATTCTGGACTAATAAAGTTAGAAAAAAAGACAAGTTCTCCAGTGCACATATCTCTCTTTGGGCAACCTTGTACATCCAAAGCATGTGCTTCTTCCTGACAGTTGTTCTAATAGACTTCTCCTTTGGGAGTTTCTTTGTTTTAATTTGACAAACAATTCAGCAAGCTACTCAAGAATTAATTAGGTGGCTCAGGCCAAAAAAAAAAAAACCAAAACCAAACCCCACCAATCACCTCCCTGTTCACAGCAGGCCTGTACCAATCTAGCTGTACCTACATTTCTGCTGCAACTTATAAAACCTGTATTAATCTGCAGATTGCCTTTCCTCACAGAACCCCAACAGCTCTGTCTCCTCCAATTCTGTTTGGCAAAATAAAACTCAGGGAAGAAAGAAAATGATATGGTAATTAAATTCCCTCTCTGTTTTAAAGGGACAAGCAGTCTTTCTGTACTAATCTGCTCATTGCAAATTCAAGACAAATACAAGGGAATTAATATCATACAGTTCTTGCTAATGTACTAATTATAAATTGCTGGCTACCAAATGGAAAGTAGGAACAATGATACACAAGATGTTATTAAAAACCATTTACAGTAACAGGAAGTTAACAATTTCTATCCAGAGGATTCTGCTATAGCAGATGGGATTACACTGCAAAACTAAAATCTCCAATATAATTCTTCAATTCTTTCTTCATCAAGCCTTTCAAGATTAAGGAGGTTTTAAGTCATGGTAATTTGGAAGGGGAAGGATCTAAACCTGTGCGTACTCTCAGTACTAACTAGGTAAACAGAGAAACTTAATTAACAGGTCAAGTAAGTGATCTGAGGGATTTTGGTAACACCTGTTTTCATATGCACAGAGGGAATATTTCTAGGAATATTTGACAGCACCCATATGGACTGTAGGCCAAATGCAGTAGATTAGATAAACTCATTTTCTGATTTTACTCTGAACACAGTTGCCCCCTTCTCCATATGTTCAGACTTCTGTTGATTTTGTTGTTCCCCTGCAAAATGCATCATAACTATACAGAGAAGATGAAGGATTTTTACTTTTTCGACTTTGATAACAGAATATTGTCCATTAGGTTGTGTTATTGCTCAGAATGCAAAGGGGACTGATGGCTGGATAGAGGATGATATTGAAGTATCATACCAGAAATATTTTTAGCTTAGCATACGGAGCATAGAATTAATTCCAAGGAAAGATTATTGGTTTTGCAGTGTATAACTCATGATTTGGGATGGATTAATCTCATGCTATCTCTAGGATTCAGCCCTGCTACCTTTAGACCCTTCATCTCCTTAGAAAAAGTAATGCTGTGATGGTTTAAGCCCAGCCAGCAACCATAACCATGCAACCCCTTGCTCACTTCCCACCAGCTAGGATGAGGAAAAGAATCAGAAAAGTAAAAGTCAGAAAACTTGTGGGTTGATATAAAGACAGTTTAATAAGTAAAGCAAAAGCCACATACAAAGCAAAGCAAACTATGGAATTCATTCACCACTTCCCATGGGCAGGCAGGTGCTCAGCCATCTCCAGGAAAGCAGGGCTCCATCACGCATAGCGGTTACTTGGGATTACAAACCACCTTAACTCTGAACATCTGCCTTTCCTTCCTCTTTCCCCAGGTTTATATTCCAAGCATGATGTCATATGGTATGGAATATCCCCCTCTGGTCAGTCAGGATCGGCTTTCTCAGCTGTGTCTCCTGCAACCTCTTGCGGCCCCCCCCAGCCTACTTGCTGGTGGGGCAGTGGGGAGAAGCAGAAAAGGCCTTGACAGCTTAGCAGCAACCAAACCCACCAGCGTGCTTATCAACACCATTCTTGTCCCAGAGCCAAAACGTAGCACTACACCAGCTGCTAGTAAGAAAGTCAACTCTATCCCAGCTGAAAGCATGACAAATCTCTCAAGGCTGCAAAGATTTTGAGCTCCTTGTGCTGGAAGTTTTGAGGGATGGGTTCTACAAGAACTGACAGCACAGCAGACTAAGCCAAGAGGTCTCAGGTCAGCTGACCTAGATCTACTTCTGTGATGCTGTAAAGGCTAGAAAAACCCTTACACAAGTCTTCATCAATTCCAGCATACGCAGAAGTAACTTGCCCTCATCATCAAAAATGGTGAGGAGTCCAATTCTCAGCATCTTATGGTCAAACATCTTACAAAAACACTGAAGTCAAGAAAAGACACAGCAGGAGAAACAGGCACGTAACACAAGAGCCACGTGACACCAGCAAAATGATGCAAGGATATATTTGTAGAAAGTGTGTGCACTGTGATTTTTACCTGATATGCCACTAATAATAGGCAAAAAGATTCTCAGTGTTGTCTGATAATTTTTCAGTTATCTGAGCAAGATTATTCCTGCTTGTATTGTACAAATCCCAAAAGTAAGATCAGACTCCAAGGAAAGTGCTCCAGAAGGTATTAAGACTGTCCTTGTTGCTTTGGCACAGATAGTTTTCAGGTTGTGTTTGCCTGTATTCTATATGCTCCGCTGTTTTAAAAAGAACTTTCTACCTGGACTACATCTCCCATGTTACAATAGGGTCCCATTTTTCAGAGAAAAAAAAATAAAAAAATAAAAAAAAATCAATAAAGCATCATGCAAAACATCTGATTGAAGTCACCAAAAAGAGTATGTGATTGTGAAATAATTTCTGGGAGATATTACCGTAGCTTTTCTAACCAAAGATTTCTGGGTCCCACCCCACCCCTCCTGAAAGCTGACTTATTTTAAAAACAAAATCATTGTAGTTGGAAGTCTGCTTTCTTTTATCTAATTATAGCTGGTCTGGAAAATTTCTTGCCTACTCAGTGCTTAAACAGATCCTCATAAGTGTAAATAAAGCTACCGAAATCAGCAAAACATGCACATTTCTGTCTGTTAAAGTGACTGCCAAATGAAGCTCTCAACGAGTCAGCACATAACAAAGACATATGGAATTAAATTCGTTGTGTTCAGTCGGTAAAAAGTGAACTCAAATTAATTATGCAAACTTTAAAAAAAACCCAACACATTTAGGGATATGATTTGTTCAGAAGTACGTTTTGCACACTACCTGAATCTAGCTGAGAGAACACATAAAACATTCATTTTTGAATTAACATTGTGCTCGTTTAGTACAATACACTCAGCCATAATGATGTAGCTACCAATTTTATGGTTGTGTATGATTCATGCTGCAAAGGATACCATGCCACACTGAAACCTTTTTATTATCAATCACTGGGAAACACAGCCTTGAAGACTGGCATTAATTAAGAGGGTAAGGATTTACAAATGCTCCTGCTTCATTCTCTAAATATAAATATTCATGGTAGTATCTATGGATCATGTCTTGAAGTAAAAATTGATCTTGGAAAATGAGGACTTGTAAAGAAAATAGAAACATAATTATGAAAGGCTGTCTTCGAGTCTTACAACTGGAAGACTTTATAATAATCATTCTCCTTTTTTTTTTTTTCAGAAACAAGAATATTGAGATAACTATGGAAACATAATTAAGGTGACCACAAATTTGATTCCTTATTAAAATTGNAAAAAACATTTTCCTTTTTTTTTTTTTCAGAAACAAGAATATTGAGATAACTATGGAAACATAATTAAGGTGACCACAAATTTGATTCCTTATTAAAATTGATTTTAAAAATTAAAAAGCTGAAAACTCTATTCACTTTCTTCTTTTCCTCAGTCCAGTAACCCTGTTAGATATGCACCTATTGTAAGAACTGTGTATCATATACTATAAAAGGTATATCATACTACCCCTAAGGTATATCATAGTGCCCTAAGTACTTTAACGTTTTACCTTCTGTTGGTATCAGTGTTACTGTCACTTCTATACAAATAAATCTTACAAGTTTTTCTAGGTGTAGTGCCAAGTTGGCATTAGTCATAACAAAAGCAGTCGCTTTCCATTGGTATTTATATTTCTAATTCTCTTTGTGTAAGTAACTATGGTAAAGGCCTGCATATTAGGCACATGTTAAAATGACCATACATAACTGTGTTACCTGCTTGAAAACCCATTGCTTATTTTAATTTTTCTTATTCCAAAACACACCAAGTAAGGTATACATGAAAAAATTACAATAATAAACAGAAGGATTAGTTCCATCTCACCTAAGATATGGATAAATAATTTATTTCTTAAAAACAGATTAAGTAATGCAAATAAAAAGATTGGCAGCGACTAGTGATGCCTGTGCTAAGGAGTTCATTCCTGCAAAAAGTCTATACCTCACTGGAGTGAGGCAAAGCAAATACTTTGCTAACTACAGATGTAAAGAAAGCACAGAAATTCAAAGTTTTTCCTGGCTTTAGACACAAAAAGAAAAGTAGGTTTCAACCGCGTTATTTTCTGGGTCATCAAGAAACATTCATTGCTTTTCATTTAACATTTCCATGAGTAAATAAAACTGTTCCTGGTGATAAACAATCAGGCAAAATGACTGAAAACAACATCTCCACAACTGTCCTGAAGGTAAGCGAGCAACGTGAGCTTGCCCACGCTTGATTTCTCCAAGTTGAAAGTCTGCCAGCTAGCAACTGGCAGAGAACAGTTACATACAGGTTACAGTTGATAAAAATCAAACCAAATTGACTTCTTAGTTCCTTTGATTTTTTTTTTCCCTCTCCTCTTTTAATGGTGTTGACAGGATTAATAGATGATGCAAAAATATCTTTCCATCTCTTCAAACCCCTTGTTGATCTATTGTGTCTTTATTATTTTGTTCCAACAAGCATGGCCCAGCTTCTGGAATTCATCAGCCTAAAAGATCATTTAGTATTTTCTGTTCTCAGACCAGCTCTTATTAACCTGAACCATGCAGTGAATAATGCCCAAGCATGTACAGTGGGTGATTAAGTAGAACTATATTCAGAGCTTTCATGTATGAATTCTGCTTGGGAGAAAAATTGCCATGGTGCCGGACAGCACATTTGAATTTTCTTCCCTATCACAATTATTTATTATTTCTATTAGCTAATGTTGTTTTAGTCCTAATTACGGGTAATTAGATGATGAGTTGTCAGCACAATCCATTCACTTAGAAGCTTCTACATTTAATTAACTCAAGATGGTTTTGAACATTTAAATGTCAAAACAACATTTAGAAAACAGAACATTAACATGTTGTTCATTGAACTGTACATTATAGAATGTGACTTAAAGAACCAAAGGTTTCAGTGTGATGACAGCTCTCAAATTCCGCTTGCAGAGTCCAAATTTGCTGTACATTTTGACAGCTTTACTACAATGGCTTCAGGCTTAGCAGGTCACCTGTTAAAAAGTTGCAGGGCTGATCTGGGAACACCAGCTACTGCGGGGCTTGATGCACAAGGCAGAGACCTTTACCAAAACCAGTATCTAGGAAACCTTCTCCAACATAACAATCTCAAACCCATTAGAACAGAATGGGTTCAGCACGAGGATGGTTCCTGATTCAACAGCAAATGGAAAAGAATGACGGAATCAAAACCGTCATTAACTGACAAAGGGCTCTAGATATAGGAGGGTTTAAGATGGCAAGGCCCACATGGTCCTGTGTATTTTGGACTACATGACAAGAGGCAATAGATGTGCCCATTTCTGTCTACTTTTACCCAGTTCTGCAAGAGGATGGTCAAAGCAGGAGAAGGCTGATGGGAAGTTTCAGAGAAAGAAAGAATCTGCCCCACCCTCAGTTCGGTATTTAATGTTACTATTGCTGAAAAGCGCCCTTGAGAGCCTGACAAAACTGTTCATTTGGCCCATGAGAAAGAAAGTTGAAGGATCTTCTCAGCAGAATCATTTTTTGAAATTATCTTGAAGCATTGTAGGTCTGTTACAAGACAGGACACGAAGGCTCAGGTGACATAATGGTGAAAACAAGAGATAGCAGGATGGTATAATTAGAATACAGAAATTACACAGCGCTTCCAGATTTAAATTTGCTGGATAAAGCATTGTGACAGTATCCTGGCAGTACTTAAGCCAATACAGAGACAGAAATCAGATTGTGTCAGTAGATCCAAATGCTAAAAAATAGTTTATCTGCATTTCAGAAACAGAGAAGTAGCTAAAGTAGTATTACAAGAGATATTTTAGGTCACAGTAATTTACAGGTTTTTTCAATAGATTAACAGTCACATTTTCTCAAAAGACAAGTGCACTGAGAATGTTATTACTGTAACAGCTGAAACGGCTTGATATTTACAATGTTGCTCATTGTTCTGTTTGAACATATTTTTCCAAAACAGACATTAAGCAACCTACCAGACCACATTAAGGTTAAGGTTTCCTATTGACATATGAAATCACGATACAATCTTACAAAGCTTAGCAGCTGACGAACACATCACTGCAGTTTTCTGTTCCTGGCAGTAGCCTCAGCCTCACCTCAAGGGTTTTACAGCCTTATGGTGGAAGGAGTGAAGATGCCAGCCCAGCCAGTCAAGCAGGACACCAGGCCCTGATGTTATATTGCTCATTAAGAACAGATATAAATGGGTCTTTAGCCTTGGGAGCCACTATGAGACCTCCTGGAGAGGAACAGAGCAAGGATGGGAGACAAGCTCGTGACCTGTCATGGTTTTGAAAATACACCTGGGAACATCTGCCTTTCCTTAGACTACCCTGAGCCTGCAAGGTACTAAGTCAGGCAGGCAAATTCTAAGTTAATCCTTATTCCTACAATGACCAAATGCAGGAATAAGGACCCAAGAATTTTCATATCAGAAAACCTGCCAGAGGGCAACCAAGATGTTTGAGGAGGATATCTGATGAGGTACCTTTTCCTCTTATCGGTAGGACTTTTGGAAGGAGACTTGGAAAAGTTTGTGAGCTTCATGGCTTGCTCCCAGCCAGCAACATCACTGGACAAAGGCAGATCTTGCAAGGCTGCACGTTAGCAAATGATGGCTTTAGAGCCACCTTGTCCTGATTAAAGAAGTACCTTTGTGAGAGATTCCTCTGCTAAAGATGCAGAGTTGATGGGATCCATCCTGCTCTATCCAAGTTTCAAATGTTCTGCAGAGCCACAGCTTCTGACATTGGGAAGGGCTTTCTGTGACAGAATCTAATTTATGGCCATCTTTTGGCTGATACGTTCATTTGCTGGCATTTCTCACAAAATCCCCACGGCCATCCAACTGCAGCTTCACAACACTGAACAAAGCAACAAACCAGAAAAAAAAAAAAAAAAACCACACCACAAACACCCACAAAACAAGACGCCAAGTATATTTCCAGCACTAAGTCGAGTCATACATATTTCAATTCATGTGGCGTTTGCTCTTTCACATCTCCGAAAGTTATCCTACTTTTCACTCTGACAAGCTGTCATTGTTTCTGGTAACACATTTTTGTTTCAGTGTTGGGAGACTTTTTGTTACCTGCTGTATCAGAAGAACTGGTTTCTACAGTACATATCCCAAAGACACAAGTGAAAGAACGTGCTTGCTTTAGTACCAAAGCTAGAACTTGAGTCAGCACAAATGACAATAAGAAATTACTGAGAATTTGGGGCTTCTTGTATCAAGTAGACAGAGTAACTTTAAGGCTTATAAAATAATCAGTTTCCTTGTGCTGTACTGTAGGCATTATTCATTACCAGTATTGGTTTCGTTGTGGCTGAGCTGTGTTTTGGTACTGAACATCGACAACATGACAGAAATGTTTCAGCCTTTCTATACTTGTTCTACAAATGGGAATGTAAAGGTAAGCCCAAATGACAGGTCCTCCCCCCACCACTGGTATGCCATCCATCAGGCACAGTTGGAAGAGCGTGGTGCCCAGCTGAAGTCCTAAGCCAGCACCTATTAGCTGCTTCCTTTGATTCTCCTGCTACTGCTCAGACGCGGTGCAGGATGTTGCAAAGGATAAGCAGCATTAAAAACAGACCAAAAAAAATATAATATCCCAAACAAAGGTCAGTAAGCTACTCTGAAGGCTTTTGCTGTTTCAATTTCTGGGTTTTAAAACAAACTGTCCTGTCAAGATCTCAATGGTTTTCCTGTGCCTGAAATATAATTCAAGATCTCTGCATAGTTAGAGAAACTTTAAAAAAATAAAATGCAACATGCAGTGTAGCATCTTGGAGCCTCTCATACAAGACTGAAAGGTGAAGAAGCAAAGTAATCCTGACGAACGCCTTTTCCTGCTCTTATTAGCATTCTAATTCTTTTTGCTCTCTGTTCCTAACCACAAAACACAATTTTCAAAGCTAACTTCACCTTACAAAGACACTGTTAGTCTGTGCAAGGATTGGGAATGCTATTTCTGCCTTTCCCAAAACTAAAAATTCTTTACATGTTATTTTGAGCTCCTAAAATGTGCAGAATAAGCCAGGGCAAAGAGATCAGTTTGCAACCATGATGTTCATGAGTGCACATTTCTTTTACTCATGAGAGTAACGTTCCAGGTTCTTAACATGCATACCCAATATTTTTTTAAATGAATTAATTTAGAGATTTAAGTGCATGTCCAACAGGCTGAGTGAATTTGTACACACACATGTGAACACACAGAGAAGAAGACTCGGGCAACTCAGTAAAGTGTGTGGCTGTGTGCTCTTTGAAGCTCTAGAGTTAGACATGCCAAAAGCCAAACCTTCAGTAAGACTGAAATAAATTAAAAATAAATACAGAAATTCTCAGAGGCTGGTAAGTGCCTTGGAGAGCCTCAAATGGGCAATGATTTTCAGCTTGCACAGTCACTGTGCCATAATTGCATCGTTATGAACTTTTACTAGTTGATTGCTCCCTTCCAACCTGCCCATTTTTTAAATAATCACAGGCCTGTTTCCGCTCGCACCGAAGCCAAACGCTATGTTCCAGCTGCTGCTCCTGGCACGTGGGGTAGGACTAAAACCCACAGCATGGCTGCAAGATGAGCAAAGGTCTGAAGAAAGTGGTCCTGCTGCTCCCACTGAAAAGTCCACACCTAAACCATCCATTGTTTCCATCAAGGATGCCTTGGATGCTAATGTATTTCCTAAGTGGGTTTCCTGGAAATTGGGAAAAGTTTGCAAAATTGGGAAAAGATATTTCCCAAAGTACAAAAAAAAACAAAATAAAAGTCAACCTACATCTGAGCTGGTTGCAATGGTGCAAGTTTGACAGTCAGAATAATGCAAAAAATCCCCCTCCTCAATTTTGAGGCATGCTTTGAGCACTGTCTGTATTTCTCTAACACCAATATAGTATTTCAACTGAAATAATCCTTCAGCCAGGCACCAATTCCTCTTCCATGAGAGACACGGAGTCCTGATCTTGACTGAAATATTTTGAATCTTTCAGAATATAACCACATCCATAAGTAATATCCAGGGCTATGTTTTAGCAGTCCACTCATCTCACTGAAGTGACGTCAAAGCACTGGATATCACTGGTCTGCAATACTTATGTAAATCATTACTATTTTGGACACAGTTCTTCATGTTAGTACCAACATTTGTGGCTCGTAAAACCTATTTTTCTATGCTTATGCTTGGCATTTCTACCAGAAAATATAACTGAGAAATCATCACAGCCATCTAAAGGGGATTGTGCATGAAGCTCCCGCTCCCTTTAAACCGTACTTAAGCCTGAATGACTAATGGTCTTTTTCAAGGATGACAAGGATGATGCATCTTCCCTGTGAAGTCAATGCTCCCACGAAGCCAAGAAACCTTTTATTAAAATACTAGCAACATAACCACATTTCACTCTCAATACCAGCAAAACAAAGATTTCTACAGAGTAGAATACTTCCCAGAAGATCAAATTCCGAAAACGGCAAACCAGGAATGACTGAGAATCATACTAATCCCGCAGAAAACTCGTACTGCAGTTCCAAAAATAAATTCCAGTTCCAAACCTACCCTTTTTCGTTCCCACAATCAAATACAGGTGCAGCTGTACAACCGTAATCAATGGCGGATACACACAGATGTGCAACTATCCCATTTGCAAACAAAGGACGCACATGTCAGTAGCGTGGACAGCCACGTCTTCACTTCAAAGAGTTTAGTACTGTACTTTGGCAGGCAAAACCATACATGTGTTTGGGAGGCTCCACAGTGCAAGAAACAATCGTACGCTCACTAATCAAAATCCAACTGAGGCCCTCTTTGAAAATTTGGCCCTAAACCTTAAGCAGTGCCTGGGGGCTGATTAAAATTGACCTCTCCAGGGCATAGATCACGCAACACTAAGAAAACAAGCTGAAGAAACAGAAGCAAAGACTGCTGTTCTCTGCATCTTTATTGGTATGAAAACTCTTAAGACGCCAAACAAGGGGTGTGTTCAGGGGGAGATGTTAATATCTGAGGAGAGAGATCAAAAGCAGTTAACGTTCCTGGCACTGCATTGTGGCATGTGTATCTTTATACTTTTAAACTTACAGTAAAAAAAAAAAAAAAAAAAAGAAAAAGAAACATTTCTTTGTTAAATCAAATATTGCCACATGTTACTCATTTTAAGTTTGCTGTCCCAAGATCCAACTTAATTTAGCCTGCACTGAACATTTCTGATCTGATCATTTAATGTGGCAATGTTTTGCTCTGCCAGGAGTATTATCTGAATGTTAAACATGAACTCAATTTATTCATCAGAATATGGCAAGCATGATACCAAAGGTCATTTTGTTTATATTGTTCTCCAACTCCATAACTTATGGCCTGTTTCTTTCATCTTCAGACCTCAGAACACTCAACAATATTGGATGTAACAGTGTGGGTAAGAAAACTAGATTCACTTTTTTGTTGTTTTTTAAGCATTTTTCTTTGGAACTGAAGGGAGGAAACAGCTTTGTTCAGCAGCAAGGAAAAGCACAGAAAACATTTGAGACAGCTACTACGTTATGAACTGGTAACAGAAGATAAGCTTGCACTGGTACCAAGGATGTGTAAGAAGCTGTATGCATCACACCTTAATATTCACAATGCAATTATAGCTTTTTGATTCTTTAAGCAGGTGCTGATCGCAGTTGTGTCAGTATAAAACCACAACCACATATGCATTTTTCATGAAAAACATGGCCACAAAGTCCTCACAAAACCCATGAGCCAAATTCTGATATTAATTACAGTTGGAGAACTTTGTAGTAGTATCCTGTGCGTATGTGGCTCCGCTGCTTAAAACTCTACCTACAGTGGGAAGATTAGCTTAGAAACTAGTACTGATTCTTTAGAACACATCATATGTTGCATATATTATTTAGTTAAGATGATTCCACTACTGAAAATGCCTGTCCCTCCTCCCCTCAAAACCTAAAGGCATCTTGAACAACAACAACAAAAAGCCAACAAAAACAGCAACAGACAAAAGGATAAGCAGGTAGATGAAAGCAACGTGAACAACCATGACAAACATCTGTTTCAAAACAAGCAAAACCATTCTTTCTGAAGTGACAGAAACATATTTCCATTATTTACTATTTCTCATTACATCTAAAGAATTATTACAGAGGAGTTCACCCCACCTGCTGATAGCTCACTGTCAGTTTATCACTCTGTGAAATTTGCTTTCGCTTTATGGAAGAGTGCTTTCCCTGCTCTTATATCGAATTGCTAGCACTTTCACACACTCGGATATTGGATATCACAAATGAAATATCCATCTGCTAATACACTATCAATAAAATCTGAAGAAACAAAACTGATTATTGGTGCTTAGGCTTTTCAAATCCCGGCCATAGAAGCATTTGCTATGTTATTGATACTTCCCATCAAAACACTCCTCTGTGCACTATATGAATGGGAGACTGAAGAAAAACAGATGTCTCAAACTTTAACACAAAGAGCACCTTTACAGAAAATCCCAAGCAAAATCAACCTAATACCAAAGGGAGCCACATCCCGAAACACTACACTGAGCGAAGACTGAACAGGTAACCTGGTACAGACATTCAGAAGTTCAAGCAGACCAAATCCAGTGTGTGGCCCTTCCCAAAAGTCTCAACATCCCATATTAGAGTATGTCGTTTTCACAACAGCACAATTTTCTAAGAATTCCAGCAACAGGCTTATTTCTGGTTTGATGGCAAACCTGCCAAAAGCATTACGCATCAGATGAACCTCTACGTCAACTGTAATGCTATTTCTGATTTCAACAATGGCAGAATCAAGCATTAATCCTCTCCTAAGCGTATACTTGCAATGACAATTTAGAGCATTAAGGTTGTATTTTAAATGTATCAGTAGATTCCCACAGTTAGATAGTTACATAGTTATATTTCTCCTCAATCATATATATTTTATGCGAGTAGATAGTGACCTCAGCAGTTACTTCTAGTTACTCAAAAGCTTCCATTTTTCAATCTTACAGAAGTCTAATAATTTAAAAGCTTATTTATTCTTTTTTTTTTTAGTGAGAGACAGACATATGCAAGTGTGTTAATTGACACAGTACCTCACTTACCTCCATAGTGCATTCTTGTGTTTTATATACAGGTAAGCTTCAAGAATGCATTTCTTAATTCAATGAAATATTTATCAGATCTGAGATCTAAAGTGTACATATTCAATTTTTCATGCACACCTTTACATGATTCATGAAATTCACCCATAATGTGAGTTCTTTTCATTAAATTTTGTTTTTATGTATCATTGTTCCCCTTTTTTTTACAACCAGATTTATATTGAACTGACAAATATCATTCAGGTATCTTTGAACAAAGTAGCTCTTACCTTTTGATAGAAATCATGGAGCTATGGAGCTCTGGCATCCGAGTAGGTTTCTCTGTAACCAAAAAAAAAAAAAAAAAAGAAATTCAGGATAATGCTAGATCTGCAGCAAAGCACAGTGTGTTACATTACATGAGTCAGTTTCTTCATTATGAGTTTCTTTATACACACGTTCAGAGACGTTCCGTGATATGTGGAATAACAGACATCAAGAAGAATATTCTGAACATGTATAGAAGCACACAGTCGCACTCAACTCTAAATGGACTGTTTGGTTTTTCGATCAAACTTGTGTTCCTGTATGTCTTAAAGGGCAGCGGGATTTTCAGTCAAAAGCACACTCCTGTGAGCTCATACTCACTCCTATGAATTCATATTTGCATTACAGGTACAAGAGAGTATGATATACTGAAGAGAAATAGTTTGACTATGTCTGTTGGGTTTTTTGCTTGGGATTTTTGCATTTGCATCCCTGCTGCAATATATAGGTAAGATACAGGGTTTTTTCATCATTTTTCAGATGGAGGTTGAAGCAGCTACCCAACACTTTGTTAACAGGCTTGAACTGAAAGTCCCAGCGATCAGGAACACACTTTATTCCTACAGAAAACTGGTTAATGTTAACACATCGATACCCCAACAAAGCCAGATACAAAGAAATGTCACTGTTCAGCCAGGCATTGTCACAAGTGCAAAGCATTTATTTATATAAACTATCTAATAGATAGTTGGCACCCCACCTTTGCCCTTCTGTATTACTACTGTCTTTTTTCCTTCTTTTGGATACACAAGGCTTGTTTCTACACACTAAACCTGTCTTTGAGGTACTGTCAACTCATACTGACTCAGCAGGAGACAAGGGCTTGGCACTTCATATAATCCAGCCCTCAAAAATGCAAATGACAAAGAAGAGTTTACAATGTGATTTTCCAAACTGTTGAATAGCATAAGACTGCTGATATCACATTACAGCGTCACAAAATCATAGGGAAAATGCTTTAACTTTCTAAATCATTCAAGGCACCAAATTGCACTACTTAATACCAGCTGCATATTGTATTTATTTTTGTTAAGAGAAGGGATATTTCTAAGTCCTAACCCCAGCTACTGACCCTTTACACGAACTAAGTCCTCAATTAACATTTGAATCCCTTTCTTTCCCTTGATTTCAGTGGGAAGAAAAGAAAATCCAAACACTGTCCAGCTTCCCTTCATAGCTGTGATCAACATTTGCTCAAACCTGAATTGTAGGCAGAAGTCAGATCACCTGTATTGTGAAAAAAAACAGGAGTAGACTGGAAATTTAATTGCAGTTCAAAACCAACAAAAGAAGGCTGATTTTTAATACAAACTCCTACCTATAAAAATGCATATTGTACACATACGTATACACATAGTGGGTATTGCTTTACATGTTTCATATATATGTTCCACCAAGTGGTCAAGTGGTTGACATCAGGATTTTATTTTTCCTTGAAAAGGTTATTGTCACAAGTATTAGAAAATACTAGTGATAATCCCAGCCACAGGACTACTGCACAGTGATTTGAGCTCCGTTTATGGTCCAGAAAATCCACAGTATTTTTGAAATTGAAACATAAACAAGCTTTTTTTTTTTTCTTTTATGGCTGAAACTACGATAAACACTAAAGTCAACTACTTGAAAGAACAGAAAGTGACTGTTTTCCTTGGAGGTTTTTTCCTCTAGACCCTTGCAATCTTGCACACCAAACAATACATCCACATCTGAGAAAGGGCTCAAAACCACCAGATTTTTCAGTTTCAGAACATCATTAAACTTCAGAACCACAGTCTGATCACAGTTACCTTATTAAGTTAACCACAGCTCCTAGAAACAATTAAAAAATTATTATCTAATTGTTCAGTGGTTTTTATTTCTCTACTTTGGCAGGATTTCCCAAACTTGCACAAAACGTTGTTATCTCTAGCAACTGTCCATCAGCTTGCTGGCTCTCAATGGCTAAATGAATACTTTTCCCCTCAGGAACAAGAAATATCATTTGGGCATCAAGATTATCTCGAACCTCTACTCTGAGAGCAAAACTACATGGGTCTGGAAAAAGGCTGAACCTTTTGCTTCAGTCTGGTGGAACTCTTTGCCCAATTAAATACTATCAGTGTTAATAGCTCCATCTCCAGGATACTTGGTCATTATGCTGCTACAGAAAACTGACTTTGACCCCCTCCTGCAGCTCTTGTCAGTGAGGCCGAAGGTGGGAAGAGGAGCTGACTTACTCTTTCATTCCCAAAAGGAGAGGGAGAACCACAGAGTGTCCTTCGTGTGAGGATACAGGGTTACCAGCCTGGTGCAGGACTCACATTCATACATTCATTTAGAAAAATGAACACAATCGACAAGAGATGCTGCCACTTTCTTGCTAGTTCAAAGCAAAAAAGCGCTTAAACTATTCATAGTTTATAACAAGGCAGATCACAAAGAATAAAAGAAAATAAATGTTACATAAATCATGTAATCTCTTTCACAATGCAGTTCATTAAGAGCTTCAAGAATAAATCAAAATAACTTTGCCAAAAAAGAAAAAAAAAAAAGAAAAGCTGAGATAATTAGATTTGTGCAGCCGGCTTATCGTGCTAGTGATCCAAGATGTCTTGAAAAGCACAACAACAAACTTTTGGTTAAAAGCATAAATAGAAAGAATCCTTTCTCTTTAAAAAAAAAAAAAAACAAACAAAAAAAAAACAAAAAAATCACTTAGTGTACAAGTAGCCCATCCAGAGCAGCTCTGAATACTGCTCCATGCTGCTTTTTCTCTTTCCCAATTTAAAAGCAAATGCATGGTATGTTCAGCTAAGTATCCAGGGTAACAAAACAGAAGAGCTGAGTGTCTGGAGTGACCAGGGGACAGGAACTGCGGGCAGACCGTATTCCTTTTAAAGCAAGCCAGCAAAGCAGGAAAACACAGATTTTATGCTTTCACTTATCCTCGGGAAGGGAAACGCAGCAAGTGAAACTCCACATGTGCTCACAGCCCTGGAGACGGTGGATCTGCTTTGGGTTTTTTGTACTTTAAAGCCATAGTAGATTCTTACAAGTTCAGTAGAGCTGTGAGGAAGAGAAGCTTAGATATGCCTCAATGAGCAGCTACATACTTTAATAAGTTACTACATCCTGTACACTATATAATATTTATACATCTTAGTATTTTTTAACTTCTCAGAAATTTCTACCAATGAAAATTTTAACAATTTGCCTGCGTCAGCCCGAGGTTTCTTTGATATTTGGCTGCAAAAAGGTCTTTTTTTCCTGAATAGGTACTAGCATAGTCTATGAAAATTGGTGGTATTTTTCAAGGCTAAAAAAAAAAAAATCATGAGCACTTCCTAATGCCCAACTTCCCCTCTCAGGTTAGTAACAAAAGACAGGAGACAACACAGGGATTGTGAGTGGAGCCAAGAGGTATGTCAAAGTCTCCCAAAATTTAGGTTGTGATTTTATTTTTTTTTCCACAAAACTCAACAGAAATATCCCTCACTCCAAGTCAAATACGTAAATTTTTGTTGACGTGAAATTCCTAAAGTAACTGGGCTAAATCTCAGCTTCAGTTAAGATTTCGTATGTCTGAAATTGTACATAAAAACTGAAGAAAGGACAACAGAAGTTCACCCTGAAATTTAATTTCTCACTTCACAGGCAGAATTTTCAAGGACAAAATGCAGTACAGTGGTGATACTGGTGGCCACAAGAATATGTGTATTTTCACTGCAGATATATAAAAAAAAGACTTCGACCCTAAATAGAGTGTTAATGTGCACATCTGTATGTACAGGATGGCAGCCTTCTCATTCACTTGCATGGCACCATTAGTTAGAGGTTCAACTCTGTCATCCCACTGTGCAACAGGTTCCTCCCACATGCAGGGGAACAATTAGCACATCTAATGAGTCTTACACAGATCATCACATCAGCAGCTCAACTTTCAGATGCTGGAGAGAAAAGTAGGAGCAACAGTCCAGGATCTGGGCTAACATGGGCTCAGAAACTTCTCTAGGACCACTGGAAAATCCCTTGTACTTTTGTCTACCTTGACTGTAAGGTGAGATGATGCTACTGCTATTTCACAAGACTGACTGAATGGTGAAATATTACAAAAATGGGATGTCTGGTAAATAGCTACCATTCACAAATGACATAAAAAGCTTAGAAAACATAGTGTGCAAAAATATGCAAAACCAATCCATAGAACAACTAGACCTGGCAAGCAGAAACAGATGGTAAATGCTATTCAGAGACTAGAAAAAGCATCAGTGAGCTCTCCTCAGAGAGGGAGACTATAAACATAGCCACAAGACTTCCTTTGGAGAAAAAGCAGCAGATAGGCAAACAAAAATAAAATGCGTTAATCAAACCCAAAACACCACTAAAAACACTTGAGCAATTAAAATGTGAAGTCAACCATTTTAACCTATTAATGGCTCTGTAGAGTATCCAAAAACAACCATCGGCACAGCAACCTCTGAAACAAGCTATTGTATAGTTCAAGAGCAAGGTGATGAAAAAAAATCCTGCCTTTGTCACGTGTAGCCTTGGAGCATGCAAGAGAATATTGTTTCTACTATTGTGGTGGAAACAAAGCACCAGTAGTGACAAACGAAGCCTGACCCCAGCAGGTAGAGCAGAGCAGAGTAGCATGGGTCCTGCTTTAAAGTATTTGGCCTTGTGCTTTGTTGGTTGCCTTTGTACATTACAAAATTCTGAGTAACTGGAGTTGGTCTTTACTCCTATAAAATAAGCGAGGTCTGTACTTTTCAGATAGCAAGTGCTACAGAACAAATCTGACATGCAAGGTAGGCAAATAACACGAGAATCAATCATTTTTAAGCACAAGAGTTGTCACGTAATACATTGCTCACAAGTATTCAGCTGGCTGCATACGGCTCTAGCAGCATTCACTAGCTGAAAATTACTGTTTGGGTAGTAATTATAAGTCTCTTGGGCTTTAATCTAACCAATGAGCAGAAAAAACAGCATGTGATTTAGACAACCAACCACTTATGGGCAAGAACTACCCATTAAATGATATTTACAGGCATTCATTAATAATCCACAGGCTGAAATTTGTTCTCCAATTATATTGCAGATACTTACACAATCATGAATATAACTGCAGAAATCAGAATGATGCATGAAGAAAGAAAAATGCTAAAATCATCATATAAATCACATACAATGCATAAATTGACTATCATAAAGTACAGCCCTATATTTAGCAGTTAACTTGTTTTGTACTTTTCTTTTATGAGAAAAAACATCTTACCACACTTTTACACATTTCTTAGTTTTACAGACTGAAGCTGAGACAGATGATACAACTTCCTCAAGGGAAACACAACAGCAAAGCCAGGGACAAACCCAGATGTCTTAATTTTCAATGCAGGAATTATTCCAGACTTCATTCTTTCATTCAGGGCTGAAGATAGATGTTACAAAAATAATTTATACTGCTTTAGGTTTATTTTTTGGATTTCAGTGGAACGGGCTTTTTTATTTAGTAAGTGAAATGGATACAATGTAATCCTTGAAAGAAATCCTGCGATTGAAATTATGCTTGGAAAAAGGAACCCTAACCTGTTATTTGGACGGGCAATGAACTCAAATTGCTGAAATTTGCTATTTTGAAAAATAAATTGGAGGAGTTCAACCAGTCAATTTTTCTGTTTCAAAGATGTTTTGAACCTCTGACTTTCCTCAAAGTATGCAGAAGGAACATGTTTTCAAGAATATTATTGTCCATTACGTGTATATGAATACTGAAATTATCTTCTTTTAACAGAAGTTTGGGTAGCTGAGTTTGGAAAGCTGTGCCCTCTCATCTCCAAAAACGCACTGTGGTGTTAAGAGAGATAGTTTGTGTCTTTCCCACAATGATTAAGTTCAAGGAATATGGGAATATAGAGCAAGTCTCATTAGCTACCCACGGGAAAAAAAAAAAGGCAATATCACAATGTTATGGATACCTTTAAATGCACGAGTAATTGGATATACATGCATGGGAACAAGCATGCAATCACACAATGCCACTGTGACAACAGGAGCAAACAGCAGGAGGGAACCAGGAGCTGCTAGGAGATACAAGCCTGTCCCAGCAAGGAGCAGTTTTACAGAAAGAACCCCAAGGGCAGGCTCCCTGCCTCTGTGCTCCTCCAACTCTTTGGGGACAGAAAAGGATCTGGTCCTTCAAAGCATCCTGCCACCTCCCTGTTAACCCAAGCTGAATTCCAGGTCTACAGCTTGAGCTTACTCCCTATTTTAAAAGGCTTTTCATGGTTAAAGTAGATCTATAACCAGTGACAATCCACGAGACAGCATGAATTCATGTAGACAGAATTACTGAGTCAGGGCAAGGAAAAAGTCCTTTGGAATTGCCTCAGATTCTAATATTTTTCCTGAAAAACTTTGCCAAGCAGTAATAGAGAAAAAACAAACCACAGTCTGGTTTCTGGGTGGCTAAAGTGGTTATATCCCAGGCATAAAATACCAAACAAAACTATCTTTTAATAAAAAACTTTCCTTCAAAAGTAAAATTGATACTTTTTTCTGGTTTATGGATAATTTAGCTTGATTACTATAATTGTCAGAAAAATGCTGAAATATAACTCTCCTCTTCTTTAAACAAAGATTCCCTTACATGCTTGGGATCAATCCATCGACTCTTTTGCGCTGTTGGAGTAACGCAGAGGGTAAAGTTTTAAAGACACAGATATTTCCCTGTCCCTGACCCACTGAGCAGCATTGAAGGAAGATGACATTGCCCATGACTGCTTAGTACAGACAAGGGAAAATGAACAAGAAGCCAACAGCACCCAAAGCATTTCCCAGCTAAAGAAGGGAGGCCCGTGATGCTAGGCCCTGGCTACAGGTGCAGAAGCAGCACGTGCAACTTTTTGGAGGTGTAGGGAGTGCAGGACCTTACACTGTCCCCCAGCCACACTCCTAAGTCAAAATGTTTCAAGTCAGCTCCATTCCACTGCTCCCTTGCTCACCACCCTCTAGCACGGCTAATACGTTCTAAGACACAAGTCAACCTGCCTGGTTTCTTCCCAGAGAAAACTAATTCTTTCTATGGTTCCCTGAAAACGTATACAAGACCCTGAGACAGAAAATACTGGCACAATGTTAACTTCAATGCCTAAGTAGTGCCCATTAGAATACCGACATCTTTAGATGTGGTACATTGACAAACGCATCCACCACTGAAATTGTATCTTCTAGTAAAAAGACCGACCATATATGCTGAGCCCGAAGTGTCTCAACTTACAGTCCCTTTCCAATGAAAGCTCTCTTTTACTCTCTGAAGCATCGGAAAGACCACCTGAACTTACGCCTTATTGCAGACTCCTCCTCTGAGAGTAATGAGCTACCGTGACACACTTAAACTGCTGCAGTAAGTCACTGTCTGAAGCGAGAATTGTCATAGAATTGTCTAGGTTAGAGGGGACCTTGTCCATCTCTGGTTCTTATTTCATACGCTGATTACTGAGTCTTTAGGTTTTTATTAGTTTTAGCTGGTGCAAAGCTGACTTAGCTGACTTGGATCAAGCCAGAACACTGCTAGACGATGGCGTTCCTTCATTGTGAATAAACTACTTCTTCACGCTTTTCCAAGTCTCTCACAGTCCTCTCCAAACTTCTCACCAAAAATTGAGAGATGTCATCACCTAACGGCTTGGGAAATGGCATCTTTTGCTAATTAAAAGCTGGAAAAAGTTAAACTGACTTCTTCTGAAGCTTTTATCTGTCTAGTTTATTTTATGTGGACACAAGGTCAGAACCTCAACAACAACATCAGAGACTGAGCCAGGAAACAATGGAGGTGAAACCAGGGTGTGTGGGGTATGTGTGTTATTTACCTTCCAATTAAAATTAAAGATTGCAAAAAATGAGCCTGACAATATTCTGTTGAAAAACTACTGAGAAATAAACAACAGGAAGCCTACATAGCTCTGGCCTCTGTTTACTTACAGACTCCCAAACCATTTCTTTCTGCATCAAAATGACATCCATGAGCTTTTCTTCAATGTCATTCTTCACACAACAGCCAAGTCAGAGAGTGACTATAAAAACTTGCTGCAAATATTTAAAAACTGACAAAGTTTCTTGCTGTTACTGATATACTCCTTTATACCACATTAAAAATACTTTGAGGGGGTTTCCTTGTTGGTTTCGTGTATGTTCGTTTTTAAACCTCAAGGTCTATCGAAATGGTCAGGCCAGACCTGTAACTTTGCAGTGTTTGTTTTGCATACCCTCACTCATCTGTTTACTCCAACAGCTTCTAAGTTTCTGTCACTCAGAGTAAAAACTGTCATCTCCCCAAAAGCTTAAACAGCAATAGAAATACTATTAAAACACTGGCAAGCTTTTGCTCAGCTATCCAATATGTAAGTGATACACATTTGGCAATTCTACTGCTGCATATTATAACTGCTTCGTTCAGAATGCTTTACACATATTGCAATTTATTAGAATCTCTTCTGGGGAATAATTTGTTCTAATTTGCTTGAAATACAGAATACCTATTATAGATTACACTTGTCTTTTTTTTCCTGGTGCTTCAGTGTTTCGGTTTTATGAAGCTTGAGGTAAAAAGAGCCCTGTTCCAAAAACTAGCAGAATTATAGGTCCATTAAGATTACACATACAATCTTCTTATCAGGGGCTCACATTAAATACAGATGAACTGTAATGTAACTTTCATTTAAAAAAACCAACCAAACAAAAAAATCCATGTATGTGATCAAAAGCAAGAAACTATAGTATGAATAAACTGGTAAGGTTTTTTAATGTGAAATCTGATGGAGACTTTGCTACAAGGGGTTCTCCAGTTTGGAGTGTACATGACTTAACATCGGTAGGACTATTTTCCACATAACACTCCTAAGGATAAAACAAACTCTCTTCATCGCTTGGCTGCATGTTGGCAGATGTCTGTTGTTAACAAGGGAGTCTTGCATGCTCTGTTCTATCCCGGAGTTTTAATTTTGTTCTTTTATTTCTTTGTCAGTTCCTTTTATCTGCAATGAAAGTCACATTTCCTGAAAGCAGAGTGCCTTGTGCATATATCTCTAGCATAACCCTATATATACCCACATATATGTTTTCTAATTCCATTACAAGAAAAAATAAATAATAGAGGAATAATCTTTGGGCATATATTATTTATCATCTTTGGAATGCAAAATTTGGATTTAAATCTTCAGTCACTGCTGCAAAATGGACCCAAACAACCTCTGGT
Source organism: Pedionomus torquatus (assembly GCA_013398155.1). Lineage (NCBI taxonomy): Eukaryota > Metazoa > Chordata > Aves > Charadriiformes > Pedionomidae > Pedionomus > Pedionomus torquatus. The sequence goes on from VZRU01008300.1 coordinate 190,341, forward strand.
CTATCAGTTCCACATACTCTCTTTTACATGTGAAACCTTCTCATGAAGGACAATGCTTTATGTTTTGTCAGGTCTCAGATCTCTGACCTGTCAATAAAAAGCACGCTTCTGGTACACAGGAAAAAAGTCATGCCTAGAATACCACCACAGGGACTGCCTTTTGTACATTACATAAACATTATTTAGTGCTTGAAATGAATGTGCACGTCAGAAAAGTTTTAAGAGCAGATTCCTATTTTATAAGTACATTAGCAAATCTTCAGAGGTTACCTGGCTAATTGAATACCATCATAGTTCCCCTACATCAAGCCTGTGGAACAAACTGCCATTCAAACATGGAATGGAAACAGAGACTGCAATATGGCACATTTAATACAAAGACTTTTAACAGCAATTGCCAGAGGACCTCTCAAAATTAATCACTTCCAGACAGAACAATGTTCCTAATTCTTACTTAAGGTTGAAATATTTAACACACTGATCTTTTCAGAGTGTAGTTCAAAGAGCGTACTCCTTGTCTGTAGAGGCAAGTAGGGACTTAGTTTCTCTAACAGGATTGCCAGAGTACCAGAGTGGCTCTGCGGCAGCTTATAAAGATTGTAGGTTAGCCTGGTTACTGGGATACTTACTCATCAGCTTAGATCAACAGTAAGTTAATCAGAAAAACAAGACAAAATAACAGATCAACAGTGGTCTCTTTCTGCAGAACAGCGAGGCTCACCAGTGGCTGATGACAGGACAAGCTCAGGACTCAGTCTCACCACACACAGCAGGCTGGATCTACCCATACAACTCCAAGTTAGATCAGTTTGGCTTTCCAGCACAAGTTGATCAGTTTTCACATCAAACAGATGCACATGTAAATTGCTTATTTCAAGTCTTTCTTCCTTTTATGCTCTGTTCCCTGTGCCAAATAAACATGCTATGGTCATATATCTGATCATTGCACACCAGCTGCCAAAACATCCTGCAAGGAAAAAGATACAGGTGCCAAGATTCATGTGAACCAAGCAGCTAAGGGCTATCAGCACACCGAGTACTGCTCCAAGGTCTGGCCTAATGGAGACATTCCCAAAGAACAGGTAGTGGCCATTTATGTACAAATTAAAGGATGCATCGAGAACAGACAGGAAGAAAACAGGTGAATAACTAATCCTTTAACCTTAGCAGCTTTTACCAATATCATTAAAGCTGATACGAAAAACTCTGCTAGAACTTGACTTGAGGCCCAAAGATCCCCATTTACCTCAACTGTCTTTAGACTGAGCCACGTATAGTTCATGTGAAAGATGTTTCTTATGCATAAGATGCATGAAAATACATTAAGAGTAATCTAATTTAATTAAATCTTTGCTTAATTACATCAATTTCAGCTGAACTGGCAGATACAGGTTGAATTTCCACAGCCTTTTTCAGGAACAAAAAGACATATAAGGGTTTTAAAACGCTATGTTAAAAGCATAGTGCACGTGCATTGAAAGTTTCATATACTTCGGTTTTATTCTGAAGCTGCGTAGGATTAAAATGACATCTAAACACTCAAGTGGATCCCAGCTGTGCCACAAATCTCACTCATCTTCCTCTTGTGGAAGAGGATTTATGGGCTTTTAGTCTCCTAATAAATGTCTTGAGTTTGTCATGGCAACATACACTGTGTGTACTGTAACATATATAGTAAAGTACGCTGTGATGTATACTGTGGCCACAGTGCAGCTTGAGATACGGGACATGATCTGTAGAGCCTTTGGAAGAGATCTGAGAGATGTCCATCTGCCATTGCAGGGGACTAAATCAGGAACTTATGATTCCCAGTAATCACTTTTCTTTTTAAATAACAACCTCAAATATTTACACACAAACATACATAAGCACATGCGCACACAAACTTTCCAAATGCACTGGGAAATTATTTACTTGCTACTCAATATTGTGCGTCTTCTAGAATACAAAATTCCAGCCGCATGAAACCGTTCAGAAAAAGCATACATTGAAAATCAGCTCCAAAGACCAAGAAGTTAGTGAGAGTTCAGTAAACTAAATTACACAGATTCATCTTGTTGCTGTACTTACATTAGTTTTCATTATATAAATCCTACAGGCTTTTGAGTCTAAGACAGTTATAGGTGGCTCTTGTAGGATGAGCTGTTCTTTCCTCACCTATATGTGATGCCTGTTTTTCAAGCAGCTACAGGCTGGAACTGTATATATATATATCCACAGAGCACTTTTTGCTAAAATGATGATCAAGGTATATAGTAATTTCTTTCCTTCAGTCATTGCATTATCAGAAGAAAATGCAAATGGGATTAATCCTCATTCTACACAAAGATCAATTTCTAAAACATTATCTCCTCCAGACATCCACAGGCTGTAGCCACTAGGCAACATGAGAACCACTGCAGTCTTGCCTCCTCTCCGACCAAGAGTGACAAAGAAAACTGCTGGGAATTCCACTAGTTCTGCTCCCATTTTATCTACATTCCAGTTACTTCAATCGCAAAAACCGGCCCCATGAAACCCACAGTTTGTACAGGACCCAAACTGAAACCCCAAACTGAACTCCCAGGCGCACACCATGTAAGACTTTTCACGGAGAACTCTCCCTACTGCCTACAAAAAAATTAATGTCAAGGTTATTGCTGCATTCACTTCTCCCGCTAAATTTCATCAAAGCATGCAGATCTCACGTTCTTCTAAATAACTGGTGGCCAACTCTAGGGTGGACTTTTTTAAAGAGCACTAGATTATTTCCTTATTACATTAGGCTAATACTTTTATCATCACATGCTAATCAACAGGAAAATATAGTTACTGTTCTTGAGTGTTAATATACAAGAAGTAGTTATTTTATAAAACTATTCTTTTAATTATGTTCTGTAAAAACTGCTTAGATACATGAAAATTAAATAGATCTAATGAAGTGAAATGGAGTGCTAAGTTTAATTAAACAAATTTTTAAAATTGCAGAAAAGACATTAAGTGATCTTTTGAAATGGAAATGGTGTACTTCGTTCTACACTTCATATTAAGATTACAGCTGAGTGAGTAAAATACTCCCAAAAGCACTCCCTGGCAAATTCTGCAGGGCAAAGTACACATCTGCACATACAATTCCTTACAAATATTTGCTCAGATGAAAAAAATTGTTTGTCTATACTTCATCTTTACTTTTACCAAACATCATAGGAAAAAAAATAAATGCTTTCTTGACATGCCTTTTTTTTTTTTCCTATAGACAATGGATTTTTACTGAATCTTAGGGAGAATAACTTTTAAAATAGTCAATCTCAGCATCTGTACCTCTCCTAAAAACCTGAGTACCAAGTGCTCTGCTTGCCCAGATACGCAACTGAAAAGCACCACGCAGGGGAGCTGTCAGATCTCTCCAGTATTGGAATGGTTTCACTCATGAGGTATTGCTCCTAAACCAGCTGCCACAGAGAAAGTTGCAGAAATCATCTGACAAGTAATTCTGAAAACACACAATCAGAAAAATCAACCACTACGAAACCGGAATGAGGCTAGAAATGAGCATATTTATGAAGTTATTAATTATTTTACAGTATTTCTCTTTTCCTTTCAAGTCTATTTGAGCCGTCTCTGGATTTCCATAGACAGTCCCTCAGAGGACAGCAGCCTACCCAGCTCCAGATGGGTACAAACAAGTCTTCTGCAGTGTTGATAAGCAGCCTTGCATGTTTATAGCAACCTTACAAGTTTTACAGATTTATCTTCTTAAACCTTCTATTAAACATAAGAAATATATCTCATCAGAAAAGTCCCAGTTATCCGCTCACCACATTTGCAGAGATGCACGTTACGTGAAGAAACCGCCTCACGAAAACACCGGCACTTCGGGAAGGATCATCTCCAACTCTGCTGGTTCTGGGAGGAAAGCCCGTCCCCTCGCTTCTCCTGAGCCCTTTGGGAAAGCAATGGCGAGCCCAGAGCTTGAGGAGGTTTTTGTTACAGGTTGTTTTGTTACGGGCCCCGCAAAGGCCTCAACCTCGGCTTCTGCCACAGCCACAACCCAACAGCCACCTTTTGCTCCTTTTAAAACCTTCTAAAGTGTGAGGATGTGAATCACGTGCTTGATTTTCAGCCAAATGCTACAGCTCCTTTAAATCATCAGGACTCAAAACACCTGTGTTGGGACACAAGTGACAATATCATGGTGCAGCGTGTGGTACACCCAGGTGATGGTGATTGTGCTGAGGCGGGGGAAGATGCCGACTCTGGTCCCTGCCCTCACTGCTGACTGCAAACTGCACATTTGCTTCCAGTTGCACCTTGTGGGAAACCCCCCAGTTTTTCAGAAATACCAACAGGCCCCATCTGAGGGGACTTCAGCCCAAAAGGTCAACTGCAACGCTGACAGGCAGCCTAAGGTGAGATGAAAAGCGAGGTGAAATTTGGCCCAATAAACTGATGCTCCTGAGGAAATACCTTCACGCAAATAGGTGCCTTTTGCTCACTGCAATGGGGCTGGCATTGAGGCGTGATGAAATGGGAGCCATGGGTATGGATGTCCCGTGGAATTGGGGCACGTTGTGCCACCCACTTTGGAGTGCGACAACCAGGGCAGATTTTAAAGAAAAAAAGGGCGAGCGTACCCTACTCAAGCTGCTTTGAAACACTGAAATCCCAGCACAGTCTGCCTCATTCTAGATTTTAAAAAAAACACCAAAACCCTCTCTCCTCAAAACCACGCAACCCCCCCCCAAAATAAGGTACAGAAAGCACTGTTCAAGGTCTTTGACTGCAATTATTTCTTCTCCCCCACCACTCTCGACTGCAACTAGTTTAGAAACAGAGGGGGAAAAAAAAGGAACCTTGCTATAAAACCTGATGTCTGAAAAGCTTTCAAAAAGACTTAAAATAGGCATTTGTCTCTCTTCATAATGATTTGAGCTCAGAAGTCACAGAAAGGTCATATCACAAAGGGAGTGGCTCCTGAGGCAAAAGGAAGCCTTTATTACTTTAACTAACCTCCTCGAGGGCAATTTCACATCCATAATACAAACTATTCAAACAATGTGCAATGAAAGTAGGTAAACGATCACCTTGTATGTGCTCAGATTTTGATTAGCCATTTTATTTTGCTCTATTTAAAATCTGGCAGAGCTACTTCTTTAATCCAATATTTTTAATGTGCTCAGTTGTATCAGAAAGATTTTTTTTTTTTATCAGCACAGCTGAATAGAATGGTAATTAATAATAATTCCAGTGATCAGAGCTTGGGGAATAAATTATTACTGAATAAGCATAAATAAAGTTCTTTACAGTCCTCTTGTATCTGTAAATGTTTGCATGTTCCTTTAAAGTGTTATATCTAATAGATAAAATGTGACTGGAGTGTGGCTACCTATTAGATACTGTGCAGAAATGGGAATGATTTGCAGTGTACGGTACGTAATATAAATGTAAGGAATTTCTAAAGAGGCCTCATATTTTGTACCACCTTCTTGTTAGCAGAAAATATTAGAGTTCTTCTATTTGGTAAAATCACCTATAATGTGCTTTTTTCTCCCCTGTAGATCTAGGGGAGGATGAAACAGGCTCTCTGCTTTGGATCATCTTTGCAGAATGCTGTATATCCTCTCACTTTTTGGTTTACAAGAGTAGTATTACCTGCTTTGTATGCAATCTTAACTATGCTAGGTTGCGATTAGGGTAAAATTTAATTGAGAGGAATAATCACATTCAGTGTTTTTGTCCCAGTAGCTGATTGGTTTAATACAAGCAGAGATGAATTAGGATAATACCTCCTGCATATACAGTCCATCCCATCCAAGAACTACAAAGCTCCTTCCAAAAACAGTTTAGTTTAGTATTTTTACCTCTACTCAAATGAGAGAGAACCAGAGGAAGAGAACCAGTTAACATCAATATTTAAAAATACTTAGATTAATATACATAAGCATTCCAGCTGCCATCCAGTGTCTGAATGAAGACAATGACCTCTGATTTTCAATGCTAGCACATGGCAAGAGCCCAGCTGTCCAGATACCTTTGAGCCTGAGTACTCATTGTCTTCATGCTACACTCAGTCCATCCCCTGGGAGCATCCAAGGTGTACTGCAGATGCTCCTCCTGGGTTGTGCTACAACAAACACCAGCAATTTTTTTCCTGTTTCACACTCTGTGAACCCCTAAAACAGTCAATACCTAGCGAAAAGAGCTTCCAGTCAAACACATGAAGAGGGGGATTCTGAAAAACAAGCAAACAAACCAATGCAACAAACAAAACCAAATCCAAATAATAATAAAAAAAAATAAGAACAGTTACAAAAACCTCCCAACAATACACTTACAGGGAGAAAAGGTAAGGAAATAGCCTAAATCAGAGATTAGTATCATTAAGCAAAGGAAAGGTGCTTGACCCTAAAGCATTGTGTTAGAAGGTTATACAAAATGTGCTTGAGCCAGAATCACTATGTTTGAAGAGGGTAGTAGAAAATGGTGGAGAAAAAAAAAATAAATATATTTTTAGGTAGTACTAATGAAGAAGAAAACTCTGGGACAAGTTCTGGTAACACTGGCTTCTCTTCCATCATGAAACAGTTCAGGTATTCAGCCGTGGAAGGCTCCACTTAGTAAAATACACATGGAGGTGATGAGGAAATGCTGAGTCTCCATCTTCTCACCAGGCTTCGAATTTTGACCCTTTCCACCTAGGGTTTCTATTTCACTTTTTACTTAGAGCAACATTGACTACACTTTAGCAACACAAAATGAAAGAGATTCTCACAGGACTCCAAGGAGCAAGGCTTTAGGAACAAAACCCCCTAATACAGGAATATCACTAGGCTTGCAATAAAATTAAAAGACTTGACATCACTGCTGTTCCACCTTTACTGTTCTGAAAGGCTCCAAAGAGATTTTCTTCTTGGGAAGATCAAATAGAAAATAGGGTCTAAGGACGCGGTCAGTATTCTTTAGTGCCTGCCAAAGCTTCATTCCAGCTCTACTTTTGAAGTCACTAACCTGAGTGCTTACAACAGTCAAGTGCAGCACAGATTTATAATATGTTTTTATTTAAAGAGAAGAAATAGCCTACAGTACCAGGCATGAGATGATATATACCCTGTCTGTTCCAAATGAACTTCTGTAGCAGACATTAAAAAAGAAAGGTGTGTTTTAAGAATACAGCTTTAAAAAAAAAACACTCCACCAGCTAAATCTATTTCATCCCCACTTATATCTTATTTTTAAGAAGGGAAGACAGAACCAATTCAATTGAAAGCCATGTATTAAGTCTTTAGAATTTTCACAGAAGTTTATTGAACAAAACTCCTAAGAAGCTGCTTGCTTTTTTATCCACAGAAACCTATTTATAGGAGCTGAATTCTAATAAACACAGATTGCAGTGCAAAGAAAAAAAGGTCAGCAGTGTATGCTCAAAGCTTTATTGATGTCTTGTCAATCAATCTTTTATTTTTTTTTGTTTTGTTTTGTTTTTCGTTTTTGTTTTTGTTTTTAAGAAAAAAAAAATGCATGTAAGCACTTTTTCTCCTAATAGTGGATTTATTGAGCATTTCAACAAATCAGATCATAGATACAATATGCAATGATGGCCGATTATCAACTTTGTGTTTTCAGGTCAGGTTGTAAATTGACCTTGTGTTCACTTCTCTTCTTCCTGGGGAATAGCTAAGGCCCTTTTCAAATATAATAATTTCCAATAAATTTTTTTCCATGCGTTCAACATTCTAGAAGAGCAAGCTTAGTGGGGGGAAAAAAGCAGCCCTGGTGGACAAATATATAGAGTCACATATATTGTCTCCTTGTAAACTGGTTAAAATAATAAAACTGACTCTTAAATCTAAGAGTAGTGAATCCAAGGGATGTCAAACTGTAAAACAGCCTTTACACCCATAGCATTTTCCTCCCAGCAGTTGATGTGAGTTCTGTAGAGCCCAGCCCTCAGCTGTGTTCCTGCACATGGAAAGGCAGAGCACTCAAGCCTCCCAACTCTGGTTACATGGTCGCCCCTTCTTTCCAAGGCAAACCCAGCCAACCTTTTTCATCTGACTGCAGTCCTTCCTCAACATTTTGCTTTCCCAGTTCTTCCAATGTCCCTTTCAGTTTAGGAATTTTGAGATCCAGTGATCACTACCTGTACATAGTAATTCAGCCAGGACTGCCTGTGGCATTACACTGTTATTTGTCACCTATTCCTCTTGCAACTTCATCATTCTCTTTAATTTTTTATCTGCAGCTTCATACTGAGAAGTCAACGCTGATGTGTCTAACGTGACAGTGGATTCCCTGGCCTGTGTTGACACAGTTAATTTACCAGAGTGCAAAGTACAGTGATAGACTATTTTCTTCCCTCCAATATATATTACTTTGCACTCACTTGCCATCCCATTGTCTGTACACTTCTTTAGTTTGGTCTTGTGTTCTTGAAAGTCATTTCTTCTGAATAGAAAAAATAAGAACACACAGACAGACGGAAACACAGGCACTGCCAGAACCCCTCAGAAGCCTGGAGAAGATGAAAAATATATTTTACTCCATGAGAAACATCCACTCCACAAATTCTTCCACACATTGTGTAACACACCTCCCCATCTTTTCCATAATTCGGTTACTTAACACAGTCCGAGAAGTAACCTTGATAAGCTGGTTGCTAACTTTCTGCTGTGTATCAGCAGCCTAAGGAATCACGTAAAGGTGAATCATGCTACTATATTTTGATGGTAAAAAACCCACCTCACTGCATTTTCAAACATTATCATTTTTACTATTGCAAATCTAGAACGTGCTGTAGCTGCCAACAGGAGCGTGCCTTACACGGAGTAACTGTGGCAGTTAAATCACTTCTGAAGGAGCGAAGGCAAATGAGGTCACAGAAGTACTCTTTGATTGTTGTCACAAAAATCATAAAGTTACCTTTTAAAGAGAGAAGCCCCATCACAGTATTGGTAGACCAACTGACAGCATTTTGGAGCTACTGTCCAGTTTGACCCTACATACAACTTAATCTTACATTACAAGCATTTGCCTTTCCTTCTTAGTGCCTTACAAGACAATGCCATTTTTTAAGGACCAACAACTGGTTCTGAATAAACCCGGTTACAACTGGCACTAAAAAAGTGACAAGGATAGTACAGTACGACCAGGTTATTTGCTTTATTTTGTAGGAGATGTGACGAGCTAATACAGGTTAACGAGTTAGCTACACAATACTTTTTGAGTTTTTTATTTCATAAGCAGCTTTTCATTTCTGTAAACGTGCTTGTAATTTACAGATCCTCACTGACCAATGAAGGTTAGTCTAAAAGTATTCCTGGGGAGGATTGTTTTGTACTCCATTTCCACGTTTTTCCATTAATGGCATTTGATTAGTTTCTGAATACTTTCAGCTGTCTGAATGGATAGCACATTATTATTACTTTTTAAACAGAAGTGGAGTAGAACAATAAATAATGTAAATGCACTTCATGTTCAAACTTTTATTAAACTCTCACAACATTTTGACATATACCAGTGGCCACATGAAAATTCACCACAATAGATAATCAGCCCTTACAACGAGCAATAAATCAAATTTGAGTCTTCCCCCCAAATAAAGCAATTCAGGAATCTGTTTTTTATTATTCAGACAGCTCTGATTCTGTGTCTCATCGTGGAACAAAAAGCTCTGTCCAGGAAGAAGTCCCTCCAGGATAGATCTTAATACTGTTCTTTTTCAGGTAGCTCGGCTGATTTAAAAATAAATAAATAAATAAAAATAACAGTGAATCTTGCCGTAAGAAGACATTAAGAAAGTTTTCAAAAGAAAGCGTCTCTAGAATTATAAACTGGGACTAGAGTGATTCCAGTGCATCTCAGCATGGCTCATCTCTCAGATGCAGGTGAATGTTTCCTTCACAAGCAAATACCCAGATAAAAGGCTTGCTCAAGGAATCACTGTCCCTCTTCACTTACTTTATTTATGCTTGTACTATTTGGGGAGGAATTACACTGCTGGAACAAAAGAAAAAAAAATATATATATTTACAATATTCCTCTTTTATTTAGAACAGTAAGGCTTTTATATTGTCAAGCAATTTAATCAGGAAGATATCTGCACTGGGAAAGAGTCCGCTTCTTTGGAGTCTTGGGTTGTCAGTACAGAAAATTTAAAGTCAGACATAAATGTAACCCTCCATTGTTCACTGGGTCGAACTACATTCATTTTACAGAATTTATGTAGAAGCCACAAAATGTTTTCTTCTTGCCAGATCCCCGCTACAGGACATACATTTCTTCGTGTTTTACATAGCATAAGACAATAACATCACTGTATACTTCCAAAGTATACAGATTTAAGTCTTCCCTTTTGAGAAGTAAATCAATACTGATCCAGAATGAAAACAACAGTTCTGGGAACAACAGTGCCTCTCCTCTTTGGGTCACTTACACTAAAAACCTGACTGCACAGAAGTCAATTTCAAAAGTCCAAGTGACACCAGGGTGTAAAATTCACCATTCACACCTGATTCAAGCTGCCCTGCACTTAGGTAGCACAGAGCTACCGAGAAGGATCAAATCTCAGATTTCTGTCCTGCTGCATTTAGTTTAACAGCACTTATGAAATCTATAAAGATTCACTCACTCCAGAAATTCTACCAGAGGAAGTTTTTCCTTTTCTTTCACTCATTTTCACACAAAGGATTACAGAGAACAGATGAGGTGGGAAGGAACCTCTGGAGATAATCTAGTCCAACAGCTGAGCTTTCAGTATCTCCAATGATGGAGACTCCAGAAACCTCCCTGGGCAACCTGTTCCAGTTTTCAACCAGCCTTAAGGTAAAGAAGTCAGGTTTAAGTCAGGTTTAAAGAAGTCCTTTGGTTCAAATAGAATTTATTGTATTTATATTTGTATCTATTGCCTCCTGTCCCACCACTGGGCAGCACCAAGAAGAGCCCATTGCCATCTTCCTTACCACCCCATTAGATGTTTACACAGATTTCTAAGGTCCCCCAGAGTCCTGTCTTCTCCAGTCTGCCCTAAGACAGCCACGGAGATGATTACAGAGTGTCTTTTTGCTGAGCTCACCCCAGACTGACCGTGTCAGCCTTACGCTGGGGAGCCCAAGCTCCAAATAACTGTATGCTCTTGTGTCGCAAGATCTGGGGGATGCAGATATGCAAATAGCTGCAAGTGAACTAAGCAAACATTTCATTATTATTCTTGCATGCTTTATATGAGCTTTCTGACGGAAGTGATACCGTGTAACAGAGAAATTGTATGAATGCAGAGAGATTCCTTGCCTATGATAAAATATTTACTTGCCTCTGCCAACACAGCCATTACTATATTTATCCTTCCAGCATCCCTTTGAGGTAAGGAATACTAATATACACATTGTGCACATGGAAAACAGAAGGACATGGTGACCTACCTAATATCACACAGGAAGCATGTGGAAGACAAGGAATGTCTGAGCATGAGGCTAAATGTTTTACAGCAGATGTGTGAGATATAAAGTAAAAGATTTCAATTATTAATGGAGAAAACCTACAATGCTGCAGGATTCATAGGAAAGAATTTCCTAGGGTGCATGTTCTGGCTTCCGGCATTTCACATAGCTGCCATGAAAGCATACAGAACTTTTCTGCCCCTATATTTTCATTAAGACTCTGGCTGGTCTGAGAGTAGGGGAAAAAAAAAAAAAAAAAAAAAAAAACCCAAACACCAAAACCAACCACACCAGTATTTTCATTTAAAAACTATTCAAGAACTAATGTTTTTTTCCTATGTTGTCAGTTAAAGTACTTTCCTGTGTGTCTCCCAAGTATTATAACCTAGAGAGAAACCTCAGCTTTTATTTTGCTGTGTTAGAACATGTAAAATCCTTTCGCTTCTTCTCATAAAATGGGTTTTTCCATTGCCTTAATAATCCTTACGACCCTTCACTACATCTGTTCCAGTTTTACTGAGCATTCCTGTCCATGGGTGACCAGCGCTACACAGTATTTCTGAGGTTGTATCACAGCCTCTATAACAGCACTAGCATTTCCTCTCGAAATACCACTCCTAATGCATCTTAAGGTTGCATTGCCTTTTTCACCGCTGCATCATTTCTTAAAATAATTCTCTTTATAACTCACAGTACACAGAAATAGAAGTATGGAATCACTACAATTGAAATATGGTTGGTTTTTAAGGAATTTCTTTGAAGGAGAGAGCAGTGGACACATTTCATAGATTAACTGAGAAGTCTTTTTCAACTGAGAAGCATATGGAGATGTGAGAGAAGAGATGGGAGGGGAGAATTGGTGGGTATTACATACAAATGGAGCAGGAAGATGAGAGTATAGGAGTAATGATTTCTTATGTGCAACAGCAGGAGGATGTAGGCTCCCTTTCCTTTTTGGAAGTTGTCTGAACAGCTCTGCACAGAGAGGAGCTTGCCTGGTTCTTCTATGATTTTATTATTTTTTTTTTTAGACAACATACTCTGAGAAAATGGTAGACCCTGATAAAGTGAAAACTTCATCGACCCGTTTTAATAGGCATCATGCAGAAAAAAGGGTCTGAAAGAACCAGCTTCTTCATCCTTTTGGCTCAGTATTCAGAAGGAACCATACAGCTTGTAAGAGCAGACCTTCTCACTGTGATCAGAACTATGCTATTGTCTGGAAATAGAAAATTTGCACCGTTTTGTTACCTTAATATATTACAAAAATTGAGATAGTACCCTCCAATATATTTAGTAAATGGGAAAAGCAGCTTTTCATACAGCTGCCACAGTCACAGAGCCAATAAAAATCTAGAACCTTAATTCTTCTGGACATTTGGGGTTTTTTTTCCATTTTTTCCTCTCTAAACAAACACAACATATTTCCCGTGGAAAAAAAAACAACAGGTCAACTTAATACTTTAGATACTTTCCTCTAAAATCAATGTAGTAGCTTTCACAGTACTAAAATATGAAATATAATTTATATTGTATATTTAATAAATATAGATCAGTAACTACAAAATGATGCATTCAACATTCTTTAAGCTAAATTAGAAAGCCGACAATTCATTTTGACTTTTTTTTTAATGTAAAGATTTCAGCAGCATCGGCATGTTTCTGTGAAACATCTTTCAGCTTAACTTTTTGGTTTTCAAGTAAAAAAAGTGGCATTGATTTTATTTTTTTTTTTTAAAGCTCTAATGAATGTCAACTAGATTTTTCATAGAGAAAATCTAGAAATCCTTAGTCAGTCAAAACTCCCATTGATTGCATCCTCTGATGTTAAAAATCATTCATTGCTACTATATTCCCAGAAAGGAAGATAATGTTGAAACATGAACAAATATGTAGTGATTAATCATGCATCCTTTAATACAGTATTTTTTTTTCTCTCACAGTCTGCTTCCTGAAGAGGCACCGCTGGATGAAGGGAACTTCACATCTCGCTATCCTAATAAAGAACTTCAATCATCTCAATACATAGAGCTTTCAGGTCAAGGAGAGACAAGGCCATGTAAATGTAAGTGATTCTTAATGAGTTCTTTACCCATAGCTTTCTTAAGGCACCAATAACCATAAAATGATTCACACTATTGATTTTGAACCCAGCATATGACTTATTTCCAAACCCTGAAGAACAACAGTGGAGAGATCGAACATCTTTAGCCAGGGCAGTAATTATTACCAGACTTAGTGATCTTCAAGAGTCACTGTCAAGTCATGAGCAAACATGGAGAAACTGGATGCGACCTGGGAACACTACACCCACACTAGTCTTCCTTCCACCCGTAAAACTCCCACTGCACTTCTCTTGAACAACCAGAGTACAATTCTCCTGGTGCCAGCAGATCATACTCTAGTAAATCTGAAGTCACTAGGATTAGAAATTGTTTCTGTGGGTCAGGTGAGTGGTCGTCTGTCAAGTCTCTAAGTGGGGCTACCACTGGCTGTTCCAAAGAGGTGAAGAAAACCCATGCATTATGCAGCTATGGAAAAAACTTCCATACAATGAAAATCTTTTTACACACCTCATGGGTAAGAAACTGCTTGGCTAGACAGAGAGAGTATAACATGACTTCTAAAACTCAAGGTATTATTTCACATCCTTATCTCTTTCTATATATGTTTATTTCTGGTTGAATGTGAATTCCATAATTTTCTGTGACCTCTCTCCTCCTCAAAAATCCCCAAATCAAAATCACTGATGAATAAAAAGACACCTTTCTCATCAAATAAATAGCCATAGCCATCACTGGTTGGTATTTGACAGGAACACATTGTCTTTTAAATATATATATACACACATACACAATTATTTCCACAGAACTTCTGTAGGGTTACTATTTCTTAGCTCTGTTTCCTAACTCACTTCAATATCTAACTCTGTTTCTATTTTAAGCCTCTTGTTTTCTGCAAAATCTTGTGAAAATGAGATTTATAGGCTTTCCTGTTTCTGAACAATTCCTGAAAACATGGATCCATTTCATTTTCCTTGGCTTCTGATTTCCCAGTGCATTATCCAAACTTCCTAACATTGTTTTATCCTTTTATTCCTTCTCCATTTTAAAATTCTTATAATGCAATTGAAGAACTTTACAGAAAGAATACAAATTATCTATCTTGCTAATGGGTCTATTTACATCCGTGATCTCTTCTGAATTTGCCTGTGCATACGTTAAGGCTAACCATGCAGTCAGTAAGGAACGAAGCACCGAGTATCAGATGTGGATACATACTTTAAATCATGAGCAGGATTTTAATTACTTTGTCCGAGAACTAACTTAGTTAATTTCTGCTTTAAGAGTAAATAGTACTAAAAGGTACTAAGCTGCTTTCCATGATTACTCAGGGGCTTGACTTCACTGAAAAACTCCTAAAACACCATCAATGGCAGTGAAGTATCTACTTAAACTGTTTTCTAGGATGTCACAGCACCTTTGAGAGAAAAGTATTATTACTTGAAAACTTCATGGCATGCAACAGAAAATTACTGTATTTTTGTATAACAGTTTTGTTAACAGATATTGTCTAAATCACCAAAAAAGACTTGAGAACTATTTAGAGTGTACCATAAAAATTGACGAATGTGGCAGAAGCACCATTTAGCTGAGAAAAAGCATTTAATGTGAAAGAAGACAGAAAGAAAGTCCTGAAATTGGAAAGTAACTGTATCAATTTTGATCAAATGATTCAAATATTCCCTCATCAACTTAACAATTTTGGGGTTTAGTTCTCATGAAAACCTGCTGTAAAAAGGAAACAGCAGAGAATTTTCTTGTCAATGCACCAACAATCAATGGCAAAAAGAGTAACCATCAAAAAAAGCCAGTTGCAGCAGGGGGAAACGCAAAAGAAATTAAAAGTCAGCATAAAGGCATGGGAAGGACTGTCTGTATCAGTCTATCCCTTATAAAGCTCCACGTTTAAAGAATTTATATTACTTGACTGTTAAAACATGTTTTCAGGCAGCAAACAAGGGCACACTGTGCATGGACAAATTTTTAAATTAAAAATGGCCTCCAAAATTGCTCCAGCAATTTTCTGCACACAATTGTTTCCATGTGAAAAGATCTCCGTTTACTCATGAAAACGGCATACGTAAAAAAATAAAAATATATATATAAATATTAAAAAAAAATTACCGATTCAGCATTTAATTATAATTAGTACTCTAGGTGTCAGGTTATTAGTGCTGCAGATGCACACACCAACACGAAAATTCCAAATAAGAACAATGGCAAAAAGGAATTTGGTAGATTTGCCAGATTTAGATTATTTAATAATTAATTTAATTTAGATTATTTAATAGACTCGCAAACCAGAAACCATTTTCTTTCCTGTATTTTGGCAAATACGCCAAAGAAAAAGAAAATGATAAGGCTTTAGGTATTTAATATATTTTTCAAATACTCATTTTTATTCCTGGAGTGAATAATGTGAACTAAATCATAGCAGCTGACTCTCAATCTCTAATTTCATTGTTTTGTCTTTACATTCTTAGCTGTTCTACTTCTCTACCAGCTAGTTTTTTTGGAAGATAGAATCAACGTTACAAATCATTGCGTGCGTATTAATAAAGACAATACAATTACAAAGAGTGCCATTGCTTTTAAGCAAGATAAACAGTTCGCTTAGTCCAAAAAAACCAAAGCAATTATCTACATTTTGTTAAATCAAAGAGTCTCTTTAAAACACAGCATGACATTAGGAACACATGTCAACGAATCACGAAGCAATGCAGAGCGAAGTTGCTAATCTGCTCCTAGTTTCAATGGAGAAAACACCCGCTCCGAGCATTTCTCATTCCCCTAAATCCTCGGTCTCTGTGCAACACAGGCCAACAGATGAACTGAAAGCGCCAGATCCCTCACTGATCTTGCTCACCAATACCTCTCTTACGGCGACAGAATAAAATAATCTCAATGTAGGAAATTACACCTTCCTCCAGAAAGGGTTCCCTGCAACTACAGCTGTTTAAACATATTTGTCTGTGTGCGTATGTAGGGGCATACACACGGAGCTAATTTTAAAAATTACTCATTGATTAGCTGCTTCTTCTAACACATTCATCCCCTTGAAGTTTTCACATGAAGCACCCTCCCACGGAATGGAAGACAACACGATTTTTCATTTTTGGAAGTTTGGATACAAGTTAAGCCCCTCCGCATGCACGTGGCTCGAGTGTAATCTACAGATGCAGAACCTTTGTGCTCTTAATAAAGACTCAGTTTCCGTTTAGAGAGATGGAGGATTATTATCTACCACGTTGTACATGAAACAGCTCTCAGTCAGGCCCAAAGGCACATGCTTACTGTAGGCACATGGGCAAAAAGACAAGGCCAGCCAAAGACTGATTATGGCCCAAAGCTATTTGGAACTGAAGTAGCCTGGAAGCAATAAAGTTGGAAATTCACGTTTTTGGAGGTGTTTTCTCCCATCGTTTTGAACTGTGTGTAACTGGTCATCATCTCTCGCAACAACCGGGCTGACTGTGCCACCGCAGCCACCAAGCCTTTCTACAGGCACATACTTACAGCCATTTCAATTATATTACTGCCCACCACTGTTACAAAGTTAAAGCATATGTTAAACACAAACAAGCAAGAACTCCCAAATAAACAAGAAAACCCTCACAAGCCTTTTCCCCCCAAACAGTTTAGGAAGATAATCTAGTGTTTCAGATTCAAAATCAAAACCCTTAGCCACCACACCTTTTTCCTCTCCCACTAATTGTTACATGACCAGAATTATTTTTTTTTGCCTGTTTTTGCCTTTTACCTATATCTAAATTCCCGAACTTGAGAACAAGGCTGCTTCCCAAGGGACTTTGCCCCAAGACCTTCTAGTTCTAGTGCTAAATCTTTAAAGTGTGGGATGAAACACAATATATACAGCCACATTACAGTTCTTTTGAACTGCATCACTACCAGTCTTTTTTTTTTTTTAATGCCATTCTCTCCCTGCTGTTTGGGAATAAGGTGGGAACCAAAGTAGAAAGCAAAAATGCAGTCTCTTCTTTGCCTTTCCAAAATAATCCTCCACAAGTGCCCCGTTAATGGAAAATATTTAATGATCTGCTATCCTGATACTGTATAAAGAAACACAACAAATATTGTGAAGAGCAAACAACACCTCTTTATCACTCACCAGTTCATCAACCGCTCCCTTCAATTCCAAATTTTTCCATAGCTGGAGTCATACAAGCCACTTAAAAATGGGGAAGAAGCATAAATCGGGCTTGCAGCTGTTTACTTCTCCTAGGAAAAGATCTCTTATCTGGTTTAAAGGAGCAACCTTCTAATTGTTCCTTAAAACCGTTACAAGATTGGAAAGGGGTTGCAGTTGTGGAAAAGATCACACCTGCCGTGCGTAACCTGAAGCCATAAGCCTGACAGATGTAGAAACTACTTTGCAAAGGAGTCTAACAGGCAGCTATGCATGGATACTAGGTCTGATGCTACCCCATGGGACCCCCTTCTTCCCCTCAGGTGATTGAACTATGGACCTAACTAAGCCATTTTAGTATTTGAAGACCTGTGCGCACGCAGACGAACAGCCAAATTAAAGTGAGCCTAAGCACAAAGCTCATTCTGCACGTGAAGAACTCTGCCTCGTGCCTTCGGGTCTGCTCATCTCTGCCTTGCAGCACAGCCAGTGGGAATGCAAGGTAAGGCCGCTTCAGATGGGCTATGAGACGGCAGTAGATAAAACTGGGGGTTGGCCAAGGCGAGTGCTGGTCAGTGGCAAAATGGAGATGATTTCATTCCTTGGCCTCAGGCTTCACCACAGTGGGCTTCACCCCTGCTTCTACAAGCTCTAGTGCCACGGAAACTTGATGGGAGAAGATCAGAGGCTGCAAACTAAATTTATGTCTCCGATGCTCCCAACTTTATCAGGAGCTGCAGCCTGGCAATTCACAGAGTGCTACTCACTTCTCAGATAACCTGTCCTCCATCATCCCTCAGGCCCCCCAGGGCTTGTGGTTCCAGCCTGACTCAGACTCAGAGGGCAGGGGCGGAATTTTCCTTTTCAAACCTGAAAAGGAAATGAATTCCCCCAAATCTAAAGCTCAAGGTCCCACAACATTCTCTGCCACATTTTAACTCAAGCAGCATTTTCTCCTGAAGGTATTTCTCCTCCGACTCGCTGCTCCCAAGAAGGAAAGCCAGTACAAAGGACACACCTCCACAGAAGAAAAAACAAAAATCAGCTGGGGAAGAACTAATATAAAGATAAGTCACCTGTGCCACAATCAGGACTGGCTCTGCCCTCTCGTCTCTCCAGCAGACCTTATGGCTAATATGGCTCGTTGTCAAGCCAGCTTCTGGATGAACAGAGAACTTCTTAGTAGATGTAACACCCAGTATCAAAGAACTCACATTGATTGTATACTTTACCCCATCCTTAAACCAACTCAGATACTTTAATTACTTGCTGAGAGTGTAGGTGATTATGTAAGTCAGTGGCTGATTATCTACCTAATTTTAGCATCTGCAGTAATGTCAATGTACAGATCAGTTCACTGAAAGCAAACAGAAGGCTTCTTCCCCAACAATATTCAGAACAGGAAGAGTTAAAGTTTTAAAAACATATTTTCCTACAGCCTGCAAAGAATGCTTAGGAAAGACTTTCTAACCCAGCCACGTAGGGTTTAGTGCATTTGTTGAAGAAACTGGGCACCTTTCAGTTCTTGTCATATGACAAGGTCGTATGAAACGTTTCACAACTTTACTTTATAAACTGATAACAATGGACACAATGTACAAGTCATTTTAGACCAATGCAAAACCCAACATAATCACAGAGCCAGAGGTTAACTATCCACAGGGGGCGGGTCTGGCTGGTCTTGTAGCATGTTCCCTACTTCATACATATTGCTAGTTCTTCTCTTCCAGGAGATATTGTAGCTGGGAAGATAATTTTGGTTCCTTGCCTTAAAATTGCTTTTCTTAACTTATTGGAGATGCCAATGAGGTGGAATTATTTTTGAGGAGTTTCTTTTTATTCAAAACACTGGCAAACTTTAATTTCTAGCATGTGAGTACAGGGTGTTTCCATGCTGTATTACACTCAGCGCATACAATTTTTTAATTATTAATGAAATATTGGGCTTAGAAAGCCAAATATTGAATCTTCTGCTATATCAAAGTAATTCTTTTCAACACTGGGGCAATGCTGTGGTTCAGCAAGCAACTGAATTTGGCTCAGGAAGGATAGGAGCTACCTTCTGAGTCAATAGTGTTTTCCTAAAACACGAGTGCCAAGTGCTTGGCTCACAGAGTGGGCCGACAAAATAGGCCTTCTCCCTCAAGGTACACAGATATTCCTGTTGTTTGGTGGGACTACGCCCTTGTATAAATGTTTGCAGAATAAACAGTACTAATTTGTACTGAATTACCAGATGGTAAGACCCAGCACATGCATAAACACCTGAGCTCAACATACAAAAAAGACCGGCTGATGCCTGCACCGGGCCAGAGGAACACAAGGCGGGCAGTGGGTTTTGTATGTACACACAATACAAGCCCTCTCTTCTCAAAATTCCAACTTTTAGAAAAGAAGCAACCCCCACCAAATTCTATGCTTTCCATTAAAGCCACAGGTATCTTAGTCCACCCATTCCCCCGGCTGGAGCACCAGAACTGGAGGAATAGTTTGCTCTGTCCTTCTTAATCCTGACTCATCGCTGTCCCATCTAGTCCTCACCTCAATGTTACAAAGCACTGAGAAGATTCTTGCTCCTTTGTAATGTGTTGGGATGTCCCACGATGAGGTGCTTTTGGGATGACACATCTCGCTGTAAAATTCTCCCTTTCCTTGGTACAAATTCAGTCTGTAAGGCTACCACACCTACAGGAGCTAAGTCTATAAGAATTTCCAATTACTAATGAAATGTAAGAGTTGGGATGAATTCATCAAATTCTTGTTTTAATCATACATGGATGTTGCATTATCAAAGCCACTTCCTATTAAAAAATAGTTTTGAAAAATTCCGGTTATATATAAATTTAAATTTGTCCATTAAATGACTCTGAATATTTAGACTTCCTACTTAAGAAATACACTTGGCACTCGGTATTTCACAGACAATTACTCAGCCTATAGGCCTGGTATTTCTACATTATTTCTTCATCAACTAATGTTTCTTTCCACTGATGTCACTGTAATTATTTCTGTTCAGCCTGGGTGTTTTACATTATTTATCTGGTTAGATAGCTGTCTCAGATGGGAATTGTTTGGCCAATTTTGGAACTCAATCCCTTCTAAAATTTGGCTCCCTGCTTTCAGGGTGGTTCCCAGCCAGCCTTCACGGCCCAGGGTAGGTGGCAATCCTTTAGTGTTTCTCTATCAACTTCACTGTATTCTAACACTGGAACGAGGGTTCCTCTGGGCACACGGGCTCACATCACCTTTTCCTCGGTAGGTCAGGCAGCAATCACTGTGCCAGCAGAGGCACCGAGATTGAAAACACTGGCATCATTCTTGCACTGGAGGGTCTCTGCTAAGAGTCATAGATTTATTCATTGATCAAAAAGAATCCCCCGACTGAAGCTCTGGGAAGCGCTTTTAACTGTGCTTGAGTTTAAGTCTGTGGGCAGTTTCATACATTCAAAACTTCTGCCTTTTCCTGGACCGGAGTCCTTGCCAGACATAATGAAGTTTGAAAGACTTACTCTAAACTAGTAGTCCCAGAAAGCCTGACTATTTTCCTATACATTTCGAGGGATCAGTATCAGCACACCATGAAATAATAAAGGAATAGCATGCCTTGATTTGCTATTTTTTCTGCAGCATCTAGCAAATTGTTATTATCAGTAATTGGCAGTAATAATGGATAAGAGCATCTCCTTTATTGCCACTACTGTTGGCCAAAAATGCCTTTTTTTTTTTTTTTTTGGGTAAGTCTGGGTAAACAGGGCAGAACATGCTGGTAGCATTTTGAAAACCTTCTTTTTCATCTGAAGCGACAAAGACCTTTCCCTCAGGGCACCAGCAGAAAACAGCAAAACTCTGTACCTAAGTTAATAAGTAAGAGCAAAACAACTAAAACCCTGGGATTTACCACTTCTTCCAGTTGCGATTTTCCAGAGTCCCTGTTCATCAGTATTTATTATTTACCTTTTAGCTTCACAGTGTTTCCTTTTCACTTGGGACTTGGGTTATTGCTTTGCAAATTGTATATTAATATTGCTTACCTACAAATACTTTAGGTATGATCCCAGGGGCCGTGCTGTATGCATTTTAATGAACATCTGAACTTTTAAAATTCAGTAGCATTTATTTTAACCAGAAATAAAAGACAAAGTTGAGTTCCAAGTTTGGTTATCTATTTACATCTACTTATACTTAAAGAGAGACTGGAGTAGGGTAAAATTCATTCCTATGCAGAAGGATATCAGTCCTTGCATTAAGCTTATGTTCCACTTAAAACCTCCCAACAACAGACTTTATATACTTCAAAAACCTTGTCCTGTCACATGCCTCAAAGAGCAAATATTAGCTTCAGCTAGGGAAGAGCAAAACAAAATGTATTTAAGATATCAAAATGTATTTAAGATACAAATATCTGCTTAGAAAATTTGGGACTGTAACAACTTTTGAAGAAACCTGGCAGACTAGTTTATAAAACAAGCAGTTGTTCTCTTTTTGGATATTAGTAAGACATCATGAGAGAATTAGAAGAACTAAAGTATTCTCAGATGTTTGCACTGATCACTGCCCAGTCGAGTGTTTGGAAAATCCAATGTGTAAAATTTCCCATAAACAAAAAGATTTTAAAAATGTCAATTCTGGGATGTTCTTGGCTGAGATTGCTGGAACAAATGCAAATAGGTTTATGAATATAAATAGCTGATGTCAACTGTCCTCAGGAATATTTGTGCTAATAAGCCAAAGATTAAAAAAAAAAAATAAATTAAAAAAAGGTAAAATTACAACGCAAAATATGTCAGATTTGGGAAATCTGGAGTTGGAATTGCCTGTCCATTTTTACTCATCCCGTTACAACTCCCTATCATAGAACACATGATCTGAAACCCGACATGAGACACTAATCCCAGAACCAAACCACAGTTTGAATGCTTCCAACCAAATTGTATAAAAATGTGTGTGAACTTCCCGTTTTCTCACATAAAAAGCCCAAGCCTGTCTCTGTAGCAACTGAACCCATGGGTGACAGTGTGCCCTTTGCAAAGAGAATTTTCTCCTGTTTCTGCTAGACATAAAGGGCAGTTGAACCTTTTTCCTTTCACAAAAAAACTTCAGGAATGGATATTCAAGTTCCAGGAAAGCGAGTCTATGAGATGACATGCAAAATTTTGGAAATACAACTGTGAGCAGCAGTGAGGAGTGGAAGGAACAAAGCACAAACTCTAGGCCAAAAAAAAAAAAAAAAAAAAAAAAACACT
>VZRU01008300.1:222329-246685 GCA_013398155.1 Pedionomus torquatus
TTATTATTATTGTTAAGTATTTGGCATTTATATAGTCAAATATATTTGCCCAAACCAATCATTTCCTCTGATTGAGACTGATGCAGCTCTGCCGTGGGCTCTGGTCACAGGAGAGAAGCTGCGCTGGATTACACAGCGCTATCGAGACTTCTTCTTTAAATAGGTATTTTAAAAAGTCATGATCCCCCTTTTCCACTAGCTGTTCTCTGTAAACATTTGGGAAATGAATCACTCAGCAGCCGTAGAACATAAGAAGAAAAAAGCACTCGCAACTTGGAAAAAAATAGCTGTATTTCTTGAAAGAAACAAGATGGCTTTCTGTAATATAAAAGCACAGCTTGAAAGATGCGTTAGATCCATGCAGATCTGTTGCACCAGGATGACATTCACCCTCTGTGAAAAGAATCAGTGCAAGATTTACCCAGTGATTAGCCATGATTAAGTCGTATTTTACAGATTTAGGCAGGACATAAGTGAAAAATAGCTATTATGGCAGCCCTCTTCTATTAATGTTACCACATAGAGCCAACTCAGAATATCAACACCCGAGTCACACCTCCCGGGTTAGCCAAAGTCAAAATGAAAATATACGCTGCAAAATAACCCTTTCTAGACCCACTCTGTCACTTTGCTCTCTCATTTAGACTTCCCGACCTGCATTTCACAATTCTTTTCATGAGCTAAAGTCTCTGCAACTGGTTTCTCAGTCAACTGTGGGAACCCAGCGTACAGAGAACATGGACTAAACCACTCCAGGAGTAACGGCCCTGAGGCAGGCTACCTTCTGTCCTCCTCACCCACATCTGAGCCAGGAAGCCACACCAACAAGGCACGTAACCTACAAACCTCGCCTTTTCAACCTCTTTAACAAACTTCAGCTAGAAGCGTCAGCGTTGAAGATTTGGGTGACCACTTCTGGGAGAACCCTGTGGAAGAGACTGGAATTATACCCCACAGAAACAAGTTGTAAATGGAGGGGACCATGATGGAGTTTTGGGGCTAAGTTGGCTAAATCATAAATGGCTAAAAGTCCTCAGTCTTCTGGTGATGAGGCAGTTCTGTCTGGAGGGGCACAGATTAAAGGCATCATTCAAAGACCACCTGAACCAGAGCACAACTTTTGTGGCAACCAGGAGATGAAGTATGGAAACACTTAAAAGGATTAAAATCCTTGCTTTCTAAACTCTACACCTAAAGCGGAGCTCAGCTGGAGTAAGGGTATTCCACAGAGAAGTCAGCTGGGCTGGTTTGTTAATTCCAGAAATTTCTGTTCTCAAAAGGTGATTAGAAACCTTGAGCCAAATAAATCTCGGGACAAGCTTTACTGTTTCTGTACCTTCCACTTATTCTCAATGGGAGAATTGGAGGAAAATACGTACTTTGTTTTAAATTGTACCTTGTCCTCTCTCCTTTTTTCTTTCCTGCTAGCAGGACAGAGAGGAGGAAACAAACTGCAAATTAATTATGGTAAAGATTATTTCCCTGAGATTTTTCAAGCCTCATTAAAAAAACTCAATTCTCATCAATTTTATAATCCAGCAACATTTGTTTTGAGCCTTTGTGTCTCTTCCCCAAAACACAGAGAGTGCCAGTAAACCAGGTTCAAACTCTGTCTTAATCAAAATAACTTTGAGTTCAGCAATTATTAAACCCAGTTAATAAATGTGGAATCTGCGACGTATACAAAAAATGATGTAATTTGTTTGACGTGCCTAGTGGTCCAGCGCGTTAATTAGGGGCCTGACAAGTTTATGGGAAGTATTCTCTAAACACAGGAAAGCTCAAATCAGGAAACATTTATACAGACAATATGGTACTCACAGCCTCAAACAGGAACAGGGATTGTCAGACCAACGAGCTGGAGCGTGACTCAGTAGCTATAAAACTATCTGGGAATATTTAAGTTGAGATCCACGATTTGCATCTATAGAAAATCGGGAGGGTTGAGGGTAGATTTCTAGGTTCAGTCCGTAAATGGAACAGGAAATCATTTCTTGTGTACAACGCTATTTTTTGCAGATGTCGATCGTTCCTTCGGGTTTTGGATGTGAAATCAAGCCAGTTGTTTTTTGGTGGGTGCCTTCCTCTCGCCCTCCTCCCTCTCAAGTCTTTTGTGGGTGGGGTGAAGTTAGAGAATTTGAAGTTGAGAATTTGAAATATAACTTCAAGCCACCTTCAAATGAGGAGAAAAAAAAAAAAAAAAAAAACGAGGGGAAAACATGAATTATGATGAGCAATTAATTGACTGAGTCAAAATTTTCCTTATAGCAGGAGACGGGCAAATGTTGGGAAAACAGGTCTTCATGATGATCGACACCTGTGCTGGAGCAAATCTAAGCCAAACCATTAAGCTGCTCAACCACAAAGAGATGATTAAAATTGTTTTGAGAATCTGGCTGCATTTTTCTTTTGGAAATAAAGGTGAGGTGGAAAGTGGGAGTTTATGCCTAGATGTTCCATTAGAAAACAACCTAACTTGTATTTCTAATGGTTTGGTTAAGTACAGGAGGAGGAAAGGGAAGAGGTGATGGAAGCCTAAACTGAATTTATTACTTTGCAATTAAAATATCTGAACATCTGAGGCATTGCTTCATCATCCTTACAATGAGAATGTTGAGAATATATTCCAGGGTAGGATTCTCAGAAACACCGATTTCCAGAAAATACAATCTATAGAATCAGAGTGCCAGCTTACAAGAGGAAAAGGCAATACTGAAGTCACACGATCTTAAAAAAAAATGTTGACTTATTCTCTCAAAAATGCAAAATAAGACAAATGGCCCCCAAGGCAAAAAAAAGGAGAATACTTCTAGTCACCAAAACAGAAGAGGGAAGAAGAAAAAAGGCAAAACCCCACACAAACATTTCCCAATATCACCCTTCTTAATTGGGTTAAAAGCAGTTCAGTTTAACTGTGCTGAGCTAATAATCTCTTTCCATGCCACGCTCTTCCTTTATGGCTACATCTTGTTCCAATTTTGGTTTCATCCATTCCTGTTTCCAAACGGCCACAGCTTTCATACAGGCTTGCCATCCATCCGATCCCATCTGTCCCTGACCTTGAATAAACAAGGGGCCTTTGATGTTCTCGTGCATTTCAAACCACTTGGTCATTTCCAGCGATACACGAGCCACACTCGAGCGACACGCAGTCATTACTGGTTTGTGCAAGTGCCTTCCTGCTTCTTCTCCTGATGTCAGTTTACCATAGAACAAATTTACTGTAATCTTCGTGTTAACTTGTGTTTCCCCGGGGGGGGTAGAAGGAGGTCAGCAAAACAGCAAGGGGAGGCTGGAAATAGAACCCTGCCCGTGCGGCACCTCAGCAGCCCAAAACAAGGCTCTGTCTCGAGAAGCAGCAAGAAAACCAAGTCACGCACGCAAACCCCAACCAACAAACCCATCGGCGATCAGAAGAGCTTCTAAAAAACAAATATTACAAGGAATCTGTTAACTGATGGGGAGATTCACCCGCCCCACACAGCAGCTTTGTTGTGGCCTCCTGTGTTCATCCTATTACATTTCAAGGCTGCTGTTTGAGGCTGTTGGGTTTTGGCGCTGTCAAACTCAGAGATTATGCGGTTCCATATGTCGGGCAGCTGAAGCAAAGGATTCCCAGTCTAACACGCTGGCCTCTCCAGTCTGGAGGGAAGTATTAAAATGGAGGTGCAGGAGGGGTGGGTGGTGCAGCGCAGCGTGGGTTTCACCCCATCCCAACACCTCAGTGATCCCGCCTGCATTTCTGAAGACAAACATCTGGATGTTTCTGCCCCTGCCTGCCGAATGCAGGAAAGGGTTCGTCTTTTTCTCCAAGACAAAAAAAAAAAAAAAAAAGAAAAAACACCGAGCAAAACCCTTCAGCAATTATTTTTTAATGTAAAGGCATGTTTATTTCATGCCCTCAAGCCTTTTAGTCCTGGTTGTTTGTGACAAACATTCCACAATAGACTCTTTAAAGTCTGGCATATGTGCCAGTGCTAAAGAACATGCAGCAGAAGACATAAGACAATTAAAATGAAAGACGACAACACCATGCTGCTAATGGTTTTAAATTATTACATTGTAGAATACTTACTGGTACATCCTGGAAGAGCTGTCCCCACAGCTCTGCACAAACCTGGCCTCCATCAATAAACTAATCTTTATCATGTAATACACTGTTTTTCCCTCACAACGTCGTTGGCGTAATATACGCCAGCATCCTGCAACTACGGCTAAAGGAGTGACACAGCTACACACCGATTACCTCAGGTCTCTGCTTCAACCCATGAGATGTTCACGGTCCACGTCCTCAGTCAATATCCACTGAGGAGACAACGTCCATCGACTTCTAAGACGGAGTCGTACTCAATAACTGCAACAAGACGACCTGCAAGCACCGGCCCAAACCGCAGGCACCTGAAGTAACCTACAGGATAACCCATTTTTAGGGGGAATCTGACTGAAGCAGCATCTGAGATGCACTGCGAATCAGCTCACAGAGGACCCTGGGGGTCGCAAGTTGCAGCCACCGGTGTGTAAGTTGGCTTTATCAGCACTGGCTTAGTCACTGCACCACAACATCTCTGTTTTCCCTGTAGCCCCAGTTCAACTGAGTGTCCTGAACAGAAAGCAAGATGTTCAAAACAGGATTTAGGCACCTGAGAGATGAAGGTACGTTTTGTAAAAAGTTTCCTATTTACAGACAAATGCGCAAGAATAATAAAAAACATTTTTCTAACTCAGCAAGAAGTAACAGTGGGTCATGAGAAGGCTCCGGGGAGACCTTGGAGCAGCCTTCCAGGATCTGAAGGAGCTCCAGGAGAGCTGGGGAGGGACTCTTGGTCAGGGACTGGAGGGACAGGACAAGGGGTAATGGTTTTAAACTGGAAGAGGGGAGATTTAGACTGGATCTTAGGAAGAACTTCTTTGCTGTGAGGGTGGTGAGGCACTGGAAGAGGTTGCCCCGAGAAGCTGTGGCTGCCCCATCCCTGGAGGGGTTCAGGGCCAGGCTGGATGGGGCTTGGAGCAACCTGGTGTGGTGGGAGGTGTCCCTGCCCAGGGCAGGGGGGTTGGAGCTGGATGATCTTTGAGGTCCCTGCCAACTCTAACCATTCTGTGATTCTATGATTCTACGATTCTATGATTAACTTGTTTCTACAGCACGAAATACAAAGAGGTTTCAGTGTCTGTTCTTTCTCCTTTTTGAGTTTGTTTGGACCTTTTTGTTTCTGGGGACAGTAGGTGAAAAAGGGAAACAAACCAGAGGAACATTCCATACCAACCTGTGGCCAAGGAACTAAGGGCTCTTCTCAGGGCCAAGTCCTCTGTCATTCCAGACAAATGCCCGTGTCACTCACGTTACTGGCTGTCGCTGGGAGCCTCGCTGCCCTTCATACAAACAGCAAAGCTCATACTTTCAAATAAAGATATCATTGTTCTAAAACCAGATTTCAGCAATGTGGAGCTCTATCTGGGTTTAACAGATATCACCTCTGGAAAGCTTAATTTTTGAAATATAAACGGAGAAATACATCCTCTACTTTAAGAGCTGGCTACCAAGAACTCCTTTTTCTGGTTCTTCCCTTATGCAATATCCCTGCTTTATAAATATTTCAGAAAGAGTTTTCAATGCAATTTTAAAAATAAAGATACTGCGTTCGAGAAGGACTGAACAACAACAAAAAAAAACCTTATCGTTGTCCCTTTCTGTTATTGTCACAGCCAGGAGAAGTAGCGTATTTTCTCCCATCCAACTCAATTTCTATTTATATTTATGTAACAATAATTAAGCATTTTAACTGCAAAGACACACCGAGCTGCTCAGTAAAGTTTTTACAGAGTGAGAATTTTTGACCTACATGGAAAGATTTCCACACAACCCCAAAAAAACTTTAATGTAGCTTCTGCCCATCCCTCCTTTCCTCTCCTCCTGGACTTAATTATTTTTTAACCAAAATTAAAACACGTATGGCCTTGTCTTCAGGTTAACGCCATGAAAGGAAGACGTTTTAAATCCCATGGAAGTGACAAGACTTTATGAAGCTCAACTGCTCCACATTATTGAAGTATTAGAGAGACTTTGAATTCCTAAGCAGTCACAAAGGACACTTCTGAAGAATACTAGCTCAGTTTTAATGGAGAAGAAATGTTACCTCTATGCCTTCTTGGAAGCTGGGATCAAGGCAACCAGGTTTGGCTAAGAGCACAGAGCAAGGCTGCGGAGAAACCACGCTGGGTTCCAGCCTGCAGCGACTGCCACGGTCACTGGCCCACCCTTCTCCTCCAGAACTCAGGAAGAAATTAAAACACGTTCTCTTGTTGACCACTGATGAACTTTTCCCTCTCCAAGGTCACCCTGCGCGGGCTGAAACCCAGCTGGGAACTCAGCTACACAACTCATTACTGCGTTCTTTAAAACGGAGAACTTTAAAACTTAAAGCCTATCCACCTTGGCAGGAGTACTCGCTGCCTGCATTTTCTTGAACGGCGTCTTCTCTTCCTCCCAAGAGTCTCAGTTAAGCCTATGAACCAGATAAGAAAGTGAACAACATCATCTAATACACCTCTACCGGACAGGATAAGAAAGCTGATGAATTGCCTCAACAGCCAGACCTTGGACAAAGGACTGCCGCTGAAAGGAGAAGAATCAAAGTCACCAATCTCACCAGCCCTTTCCAGCCCCTAATCCAACTCCACGAAGCAAGGAGGCATTCCTACGAAAGACGCAGCACCCTGCACCTTGTTCTCCACTAGCTGGAGTGAAGGGAAATATTTAGACCTCCCTGCGACAGTCCAGTGTGGAAGTGGAACTCCGAAGCCAAAGCAATGGAGACGACATGGTCTTTCTGCTGGCTTATATCATGAGAAAGAATCTGTTCCTTCCCCTCGCTGCACAGAGACGGACATACAAATATACACATGAACCTGGAAGAAAGCTGAAAAGCAGCCAACAAGGTCACTTGGGTTTCCCTGAGTTCACCCGATTGACTCGGCCATCCCACGAGACACTGCCGCTGACCTGATGTCCTGGTTTGAGGTAAAACAAACCAGTGTTCTGTTTTACAATTTCACTTTTTTAGCTGGGCCTCTTCTAACTCACTAAACTCTGCCATTACCCGCACCTTGTTCAGAAACTGCTCCCTCTCCCAGCGATGGGACCTGATGACCCCAAGGGATGGTGCAGAGAGGCCCTTGCTCATCCTCTTTGCTGGAACAACCAAGGGCAGGGAATTGCCTTATTTGCCCCGTTGGAGGGTGGGAAGAGGAAAAGCCTCGAGGGGTCACCCCTGTGGGAAGGAGGGGACAGGACAGGGGACCCAAACCTGACCAGCTGGGGGATTCCATCCCATCCACATCATGCTCAGTAGAAAAGCTAAGGGATCAAAGGGTCAACTCTCTTTCTTCAATGGCCAACATACACGGAAGACCCTGTCTGTTCATCTGCCTTTGGCCCCAATCCGAGTGTTTCTGACTCCAGATCTGGAATCCAGCTCCTGTCCATCACCAGGTCCAGTTTGGGACTTTTCCTGAAGTCTGCTGGTGATGTGGTGATCATCATCCTGGGAGCTTGATATGGTTTTGTATAGACTGTATCTATTCCATTATTTTCTTCTTACTTTAACTTTAGTATTAATATTTCATTAAAGTAGTTTAGTTCCTTCTAAATGCTTAAAACTCTCTTACCTCTTCCTCTGCTCCCTTTTTTTTTTTTTAGAGGAGAGAGGGAGAGAGGGACCATCTCTCAGTCTGGTTTTGGTAGATTTGGCTGAAACCACGACCTCCGGCCACACCACGGCACCAGGACAAGGCCATGAGCTCCCTCGCAGAGGGCTGCAGAGGAACATACAGACACCAGAGCCCACAGCGACGTGCCACCATGCACGGGTGAGACAGCAGAGAACTTCCAGACTGGGGGATCGTTCCCAACTGAATCTCAAGGCAGCTTCGCCACAGCACAAAATTCATTGTAGAACCAGGGAAAGGAAACGGTGTAGGACATACAAATCCACCAACACAGAATAGGAAGAACTAACTGATAGCACTGTTAACCCTCCGATCCTTTGCCATCCAAACACCCATTTTTATGTTTTTCCCCTGCACCTTTCTCCTGCTTTATGGATCACTGCTCAAGGCACATAATAGCGAATTGTGAAGCTTTAATCCAAAACCACTGTCAAAGTATGAGATGATACTAGCACCATTTTATATAACTGAAACAGACTTCAGGGAAAATTTTTTCACATCTACACCTGACCTAATTTTTTTATTGCTCGAGTGGAAAAATTAAAGTCCACTTCTGGTTGAAATAATATTTTTAGGTCCCTGTAGCCGCTAACAAGAGTTTGGTAGTCTAGTGGAAAAAGTGCTTTCTTTATTCTGCAGTTGGTGAGGACAGATACTGCTTGGTTTATGTGCTTTTTAAAAAACATTTCCATGAAAGGGGCATTGCTAGCCTGAAAACCACACTCTGAGTAAGCTGACTGCAACTACTCTACTTGGGGTGAAGCACAACACCTCGAATTAATAGCAAAGACAAGAAGAAAAATATTTTCTTAGTATATTCCTTTCACTGCATTTTGTGTATAGTCAGGCCTATTCTACTCTCCTGGAAAGTCTCTTTACTTCTGTCTTCCCAAAAAGAGAGTTATAAACACTACAGCATTCAAACAGACAGCATTATCTAGGTCTTAACTGAAGCCCAGCACCATTATCCCCTTTCTTCTCCTCCTCCTCTCATAAGCATTGGGCTGTAGTATATGCTTGGCTTAATTAAGGTCCTACATATTTTGTGACTGCTAAAATAAAAATTTAATGTGGAGGACTCTTCTACCACTACAGTCTTCCTCCACATCTTGGCAGAGGGAAGAAAAGGGAGTCACCAGAAAACTCAGAACCACATAAGGTACTTGACCAACGACTCTGAAAACGGTTTGCTCTTTATAATATGCCATTTCTCTGTACCTCCTTTTTGGTCATCTTTGCCAAGGAGCTCTATAACGGAGGGCTCTACATTTTCCTTTGTTTTCCACAGTGATTTGAAATGCCTTGCCTGAGGTTATCTGCCAGAGCAGGACTAAAACATACCTCTTGAATACCCACCCCTGATCTGACCAGCTGATGTAAATATATAAAAACATAAAAAAACATATAAAAACATATAAAAACATATACAGCTCCTACATACAGGTGGTACTGGGGCTTTTCTCCTAAAGCTGATTTTAGAATCACCAGCTCCCTTCCTGATGAATTAGCAATTTTTCACATTGCACACATTTTTAAAAAGATGACTCCAATCATACCTATTTAGTGACTGTTAAAAAGAAATTTACGTTGTCCCTAAGGTTACATTGAAATTCATTCTCCCTCAAAACTGCTCCTGCTTTTGTACCCTTCCTTTGCAGCCTCTCACGATGGGAACCTGCTCTGCAGCGTCACTACCCCCAAAGAATTCCTGAATTTTGGCTCCTCGGCAGAAAGTCAAGCAGGTAATATAAACACTTACTTTCCAAAGTTCAAGAGAGGTGACTAAATTAATTCTCAAAATAAATCTAAATAAATGTCACTATATATTGTCTAAAGAACCTGAAACAGATAAGCTGAGAAGGGCAGGGGATTCTCTGATATGAGACCATGCACAAGTCCAGTGAAATTAGCACTAAGTTTCCCCCAGCTTACAATTGCTTTGCGCAGCCTAAATTCAGCAAGAGGTTTCAGCACGCACTCTGC
Source organism: Pedionomus torquatus (assembly GCA_013398155.1). Lineage (NCBI taxonomy): Eukaryota > Metazoa > Chordata > Aves > Charadriiformes > Pedionomidae > Pedionomus > Pedionomus torquatus. The sequence continues at coordinate 232,038 of VZRU01008300.1, forward strand.
AGAGTCAATCCAGGGCCTGAGGAAGACCCAATATCAATGAAAATTAACCTGGATTAAAGTAAAAATCCACAGACCTATTCCTACTTTTTAAAAGAAGACACACTCCAAGCATTGCTGGTGAAACGTTCCTGTAACAAGCAAAGGCTGAGCTGCTGAAATGTGTGTTGCAGGTAAAGCAGATATCCAGAATAAACATTCATAAACTCCACAATCTAATTTTATACAGCAACAAAAATGCACAATAAATTTCACAGTCCTATTGATCCTAATACCATTGGCATCGCCCCAGGAATTGATTAAGTCATTTGATCAGCTGGAGAAAGGGATGGGGAATATAATATTTTAGTGGACTTCATAAATTCAAAGCCTCAGCTTTCAAGCCCAACCAATAATACAATAAACCACAGAGATCATAAATGGAACAACTAAAGTTCTGTAATTACAACGTGGTTTATAATGTAATAATTTAGCAAATGGCAGGCTTGTTTGATTTATGCAAGATGCAGAACAGGAGGTTGTTTCTCATCGCAGCTGCAGCAATCCTTTTTCTAGATAAAGATCCAGAACAATCCAGCTTTGCATCTCACCCACTCCAAATGCCACTCTCCAAATACCAGGGGTTGTTTTAAGTGAAACAGATCTACTTCCCATCATGCCTCGACAGGTTTTTGAAGGCGGTGTTTGCGTGTGTGTTTAGCTATACAGAACAAAATGGGTTTGGGGTTTTTTTTTATATATTATAGTAGGACCATTAAGCACTTATAATATACATAATATTTAGCATTGCCTATTGAGTCTAAAAAAGCTTAGAAATCATTAAAGTAGCATCATCCAATTCAGTGACTGTCTTGGCAGCCCGTCTACTGGCATGTGTCTGCAGGAGGCAACCGGGGAATAACATTCCCCATTATGCCCACATATGATCTACCTCCTTACAAGCGTTTCTGGTCTCTCTCCACCTTTGAAAAACAAGGCACAAGATGATGAAGACCCTGAGTAGCCTTTGGTGATCCTCAGTCCTGCTGGTGCTCAGGACAGGCACTGATGCTGCTCACACCGCTGCTCCCTCAGGCCAGAGCTCGATATCTGCTCTTCTGGAACAGGAGGGATGTGCTGAGCAAAATGTCCTACCTGAAAATGCCCCTGGAACAACACAACCCCTGAAAGTGGCCTGTGGGCTTTACAGGATCGCAGAATGGTTCAGGTTGGAAGGGACCTCAAAGATCATCCAGTTCCAACGCCCCTGCCCTGGGCAGGGACACCTCCCACCACACCAGGTTGCTCCAAGCCCCATCCAGCCTGGCCTTGAACCCCTCCAGGGATGGGGCAGCCACAGCTTCTCTGGGCAACCTCTTCCAGTGCCTCACCACCCTCATAGCAANTGAGGACTCCAGAGCTGGATGCAGGACTCCAGGTGGGGTCTCAGCAGAGCAAAGTAAAGAGGTAGAATCACCTCCCTCGACCTGCAGGCACCACAGCAGCTAATACTCTCCAACAGCACTCAAGAGCCTTGTAACACATGCCCCTGCAGTTTGTTTGTTTAAAATTTTACTGAAACACAGCTATTTGGGTGGGTTTTTTTTTCCAGAGGTACCAGCATATTACCCCAAAGATACCCCAGAGCGGATCAGGCAATGGGTACTTTCTCTCCGTTTTAGACCTTCAGCTGCACTCCCGGAGATACCATCTGCTGCAAACAGGCCTGAGGAGCCCAAGCACGTGTCTCCCTTAGCCATGGGGACAGTAGGAGCACTTCCCAATTCAGTGAGAGGCTTCTTAAAGCGGCTTGCGACGCCTCAAAGGTCAGTCTTTTAAAACAATACAGCGAGAACAAAGAAGCTGCACGCCCCTTGGTGTGGCTGCAAAGCCAACCCACAAACTCGAGTGGCTTTTGGGAGACCATCTGAATTCATTCAGGGTTCGTACCACAGGCTGGCGAGTCAAGAAAAAGGCATTCAGCCTGCTGCGAACGGGGGCTAAGAGAAAAGGGGTTATTATGCCTGGCTGCTGATGCCTACTTCACCTCAGAAAGCTTTTCTCTCCTTATTGAGAGAAAAGAAACCTTTATTCTCCTGATAACAATACATCCATTTTCATAAGTTCATTTCAAACTTAAGAAAAAAAAAAAAACAAAACAACCCAACAGCAACAAACCAAAGCACCAGCCCCACAGAATCAGCTTCCTCCTGTTGAACCCCCCCGCAGCTGTCCCCAGGCACCCCGATCGCCAGCAGAACTCCAAACTCTCTTTGGCTGCAGCACAAGATCTGAAATTCAAGCCCAGACAACCCCTCAGCGCTCCTTGGAAACTGGTTTTATGTAGCAGACATCCCACCTTCTTCTGCAAGGGAATGGCTCAAGACACCCTTCTTGTCCACAGGCAGGTTTGCACTTTAACAGCAGCAAATACCAGTGCAACAGTAAGAATTCTGCACGAGTTGACTCTCTCCTGTTAGGTAGGTCTATCTATTGGGCTCTAAGGCTTTCCACTCTTTATGGAGCATTCTGACATTTTGGTCTAAAGATCATACTTCTGCTATGAAGAGAGGCTGAGGGAACTGGGGCTGTTCAGCCTGGAGAAGAGGAGGCTCCGGGGAGACCTTGGAGCAGCCTTCCAGGATCTGAAGGGAGCTCCAGGAGAGCTGGAGAGGGACTCTTGGTCAGGGAGGGGAGGGACAGGACAAGGGGTAATGGACTTAAGTTGGAGAAGGGTAGATTTAAGTTGAATATTAGAAAAAATTTCTTTACTCAAAGGGTGGTGGAACACTGGAACAGGTTGCCCAGGGAGGTGGTTGAGGCCCCTTCCCTGGAGATATTCCAGGTCAAGCTCGACAAGTCCCTGGGCAACCTGGGCTAGTTGGGGGTGTCCCTAAGACTGAGGGGAGGTGGGACTAGATGACCTTTTGGAGGTCCCTTCTGGCCTGGATGATTCTATGATTCAGTGGAGACTCAGTGCAAAAAGCTTTTAATCCCTTTACGCTCCCTTACTGCAGACCCTCCACAGCAAACAGAAGCTGATAACTTATAAAGGAGCTACCACGCTCTCCCGTGCCCATGGACAAGCGAGCCGTTCACCAGACAGCAGTGAGCTGGGATAGAATTCAAGAAGCATCCTAGTCCCGAGGCTCCAGAGGCCTCATAAAACTTGTTAGTTCCAAATTCACAGAATCACAGAATCACCTAGGTTGGAAGGGACCTTTTAAGATCATCTAGTCCAACCAATGGGGAAAAAATAAATAAATAATTAAAACCCCAACAACTATAAACCCCACCCCACACCACCNTCCTCAGGCTGAACACCCCCAGCTCCCTCAGCCTCTCCTCATAAGATTTGTGCTCCAGACCCCTCACAATTCATAGCAGCTCCTTAACAGAAAGTCCCACTGTGGAAAATCCACGGCGAAAATTCCCACAGGAGGAGACCAGCCAGTGGCCTGAGCTTCCCTGGCAGCACGGGAAATTTTGGAAGGGAATCCCAAAACCTGGCGTGATGTCTGCTCACACGTCAGGACGGGGTCCTGTGAAACAGCTGCCTGCGACAGCAAAGCCTCATCCCTTTGAACGAAAGGCACCTTCTCCTGAGCACTTCAGCCCGGCCTGGGTGGAACAGCAGCCCAACAAGTACCGCCAGATACACGACTTATTTCCATTAGCTGTTGCTTCCAAAGAGGCGCTTCCCCCCTTTTCTAATCTTAATTTCTAAGCATCTCTGGGAAAAAAAAATATAAAAAAAAACTCCTCTTGAGTTTCATCAGAAATGACTTGGATGATCTTCTGTTAAAAGAATGACTTTTATCCTCATTCAAATACATATTGTATTGGCTTAGAAACATCAAAGAGGCAATGTCTTTACATATTCTATTTCTAAGAAAAGAAAAGGAGTTCTTTCTTTATTAACATTGGTAATGTTGAATCTTATAATGAAAAATGCACAAAAGCAATATTTTTGATGAATAGGTAATAGAACAGCACCGAATAAGAGAGCATTAATATATATATTTTTTTTATTTTATTTTTTTTTTCCCAAAGACTCACTCAGATAATGCACTGGGAGGGTTTTCAACCGAGATGAAGCCACAAGCAAAATGAGGTCGGTGGTCTTCTGCTATTTTTATTGACCTTGAAAAGCCACCGCAGGGTTCAGGCGCAGCCGTCACCTCCGGCGCGGCGGGAGGGCTTTCTCGCAGGCCACGAGAACTTTGCAGGCGACAGATAACGCTGCCTGACCGTGCCAATGTGCCAACCTTACCGACGGCAATTATTTGAATTATGAGCAGAACAAACACGGTGCCGTATTACAAGGCGCGCTTTTGTACCCGTGAATATTTTTAGAGGGTTTGGTTGGGTTTTTTTTTCTGACACCAGCGAGGGACCTGCAGAAAAGTCCGGAGCGCTTTGTGGCAGAGGGTGGGCACACATCCTTTCTGTCTCCGCTGGGCGTAGCACAATAGAGCCTTTGTGGGGTTCCCCAGAAAACCTATTTATGCTCTTGGATTTTGAACATTCCTTTCTCTCTTTGTCATCTTTCGCCATTGTCTTTGAACCACTCCGATAATACAATTATAAAGGGCTATCTGAGCAGTTGGATTGGAAAACAAAAAAGGAGAAAAAAAAGGAAATTTAAAAATAAATCAGGTTTGACGTTCCCCTACATTTTTCATTACTTAATTACAGTCAATAGAAATCCAAAAAATCTAATATTAATTTGAAAAAAAAAAAAGAATTGTCGTGGTTAAATTCCAAGGAGATTTCTGTTGAGGTGTGCAAAACCGATGTCACAGGAAAACACTGTACCCCAACAGCAGCAACATATCTGGGGATCTGTGTCACATCAGAAAAATACGTCCGTACATAATACGGGGTGGGGGTGGAAGAGATGCTACTTCTCACTCAGCTTTGGAAATTTCAGAAATGTTCACATTTTCACTCAGCTTTGGAATTTCAGAAATTGCAGTGAAGCACATTTGGAAAAAAAAAACAACAAGCAAATTTCTGCAGTGATCCTTTGGCACCGTTTTCTTTGCTTATCTGGCTTTACACGAGATGGAAATTTGGGAGTGATGGACGTTGCAGGCGCAAACATATTCCTTCCTGAGTCTTCCCCTTTCCCTTTACTTATTTTATAATAAAAGAAAGAAGCGTTTCATAATAACAATACCTCGGAAAATGAAGATGTGCTGGGATCAGAGCTTGTATGGGAGAATAAGTCTCTATGCAGAAGTGGCAGATGAAGGGTAAGGATGTATTAAAGAAAGCAGAGCGCTGAAGAAAAAGCAGAGAAGCGTTAGTACATCTTTGAGGGGCACTGATGAGAGACTGGCTGCATTCATCCTCATGAATCTCTTGCTCTCCCACACAAATATATTTTCCGCAAAGGAGGATTTAATCTACAGCTCTATTCAAGACCCGGTTGTCTGCTCATTTGTCAGCTTCTCCCCCCGTCATTTCTCTGCCTGAAGTACCACAAGCTACAACCACCGCGTCGGAGCCAGGGTCCCAGGTCTGGCCCACGTGAACGCACGGGACGGGTTCTCACTCCATCTGTGCATCAAACCTTTTGCAAAAGCCACACTATTGTGCTCATTATATTAATTTCCATAAAAGTTGCCTAGCCTCCTCCTTATTTTCCTTTTCTCCCACATCCATCTACTTGTCTGTCTTTAGTATGTACAACACTCGCAGCAAGGACTTTTTTCCTTCCGATGCTCGGAGCCTGGCTCATACAGGGACCCACCGTAGATAAATAATAAGACAACAATTTAATCTGCACTCAATCACTGCGATCTGTGGAAAAGCAATCTCTTGTTTGAAGTGCGGTATTACATTTGGAAACAGCAAACAAGAAGCTAATTATTTTTTGTGTTTGTATCTGTCACTCTTTTTCCTACGGATTGAGCCACAGTCTCAGCCCGATGACTTTGAGCTGCAGAGCAACAAGAGACCAACGGGGCTGAACTGCACTGGGCGGGAGGAGGAAGCTCAGACAAAGAAAAACAGTAAATCCTGGATGTCTGCGAGATCTGATGCTGGAGGCAGGGATGCAATACTAAGTTACGTAGCGAAACACTGGCGTTTGGATTGTGGCAGAGTTCAAAAGATGTCCCCAGTCAATCAAATTGGAATTAACAAACGGAGTACAAACTGCACGGGGATATGGAAGTGAGATGAGAGAAGAAGAAAAGAGTACTGGGATTAGGAGCTAACTCACAGCTTCAGGAGGCTCGCGGGGTTTGTAACAGCCACTCTAATTTCTGCATGAGAATAAACACTTCAGAGATGGGAAGAGGAAAGCAGAGAACAGAACCAACACTGAAAAGAAAGGGAGGCAGCAATCATTCCCTCTGCTTTTAAAATATAAACCATTAGGAGGAAAAAGTTTCTAAAGTTACTTGCAAACCAAGAGTCGTAACAGCTCCCCGCGCTGTCATTAACAACCAAAGATTTTGTCTTCAAAAAGGACTAGGGGAGAACTTGCCGAGCAGTTATTCAAAACTCTGCTCTTAACCTACAATAGAACTTTTGAAAACAGAATTTGCACATAAGATTTCACAGAGCTGTGAAAAAAATTAAGCCATATGGGAAATAGCCAAAAAGAAACGTTTCATGTATTTGTGTGTAGGTTTGTGTGCGTGTTCCAAAACACAGCACACTCAACGGCAGCCGAGAAGCTCGTGGGCCACAAGGAAGGATTTATGAAAGAGCAGTCAGGCCTCTCCCGAGGCTGGAAAAGACTCTGTTTTGCTCCAAGGTACATGCTTTTGGTTTCATCAGCTCTTGGATTCCACACCAACATTAATATATATACCCCAGGATACGCATCAACACCAAAGCACGGAGGTCCAGGAGCAACCACCGCATCACAGATTCACACAGAGCACGATATTTGTCTAAGACAGGAGAGCACGAAGTAAATGAAGCACCGACAGACACAGAGCCGCGGCCGCTCGAGGAAGCAGAGCAGGGACCGCCACCGCTGCCCTCCTGCCTCCCTCTTACCACCCCCAAAGAACAAGCAGACCCTCTGTGTTCCCAGCATCTCCTCGATGGTCTTTAGGGTCCCTTCCGACTCTAACCATTCTACGATTTCAACAGTGCCTGTGGGACTAGAGTAGACCAAATCCTGCCGCTTGGCTACATCCCTGCCCATTTCTCTAGCACTGAAGAAAAAAATGCCGGGAAATATAATTACATCCAAAACAGATTTTAGACATTTATGGGCAGATGTCCTCTCTTCCTGCTCGTTCCTGCTTGAAACAGGCACACGGCAATTCTGAAGAGCATTTGCCTTCACAACCTTGCTTCCCAGGGACGTACACGGATGCTTTCCATCAGCACGCACGAAGCACAGGAGAAGCTGCCGAAGCCACGGGAGGCGCCCGCGGCGGAGCCGGGAAGGGAAGGCAGGAGCGTCGGCTGCACAGAGGAGCCTGGAACAAACAGCCTGTTTGCCACTTCTCCGGTTTTGCGCTGCACCACGACAGCTGTACTGCGCCAGGAGAAGGCAAGGCATTGCAGATTTGCATTAGAGACTTCGTTGGGTTGTTGGTTTTTTTTTTTTTTAAACATCTGTCTCAAATTAATACTTACTTCTGCTTTCTTTTTAAAAGGATAGGACGGAAGATGCACAAGCCATAAATCCTACCCAATTCAAAGATACAGCATTGTTTAATTATTATACAGCCACAAAGAAACAATTCCTGAAATCCTCTAACTGAAAAGAACACGCCGTAGCCACAAGGGCAACAACCTAATCTGAACTCTCAATTGACAACGCCAAGTGCGTTGAAATTGAAATAAGAAACAACTTAGAACAACGAAGTCCGAGGCAAATAAAGGACATGACCACATAGAGAAGACCAAGGAAATGGAGAGGGGATGAATTACAAGAACATTGACAAGGATACCCACGATCCCATTCCCTGTCTCCTAGCACTCCTTCACCTACCATCACCTCACCTTCTCAGCACACAGAGAGAGAGAGAGATGAAGCCACAGGAGGAAGGTTGGACAAGGTCACCCCCAACACTGCTGTGGGCCCTGCAGGACCAATCTGTCAGACTCGTCTTTGCTGCCACAAGAGGCAAAATAGCAGGGATGGTTCAGCAGCACCAGAAATGCGTTCTCACTCTACTGCCAGGAAGAACCGGGGTGTAGCTTGCCCAGAGAGAAGAGAAGGGAGATGCACCAGGTTTGACACTGCCTTGATGGGGTGTCTAGGGAGAAAACAACATTAGCAGAACAGAGCCATGGGTTTGGTGTCTGAAACAGCAGGATACCAATGTAAATAGCCAAGCACAAAGTTCTTGAAGGAGGCATAACCAGGCTTACCACCATCACCCCATCCGCCTGCCATGACAATTCCAAAGACAAGCTTTTGGGTTTTCCCAACTTTCTCTGTGGTAACCACCTTCGTACTATTATTGTGAATGTTATTGTTATGAAAGTTGGAAACAGTGATTTCTGCTTTGCCTGTACTCACTGGAGACAAAGCCATGGATTTCTCTTATTTATTCCCTTTTATAAGGGATGTTTTCAATTTCTTTCTTCAAAATTTCAACACTCCCTCCTAGTGCAGAGCCCTTTCTCCCAAGAAAGTTGGCTTTACAAGAGTAGTGCTATAAATCAATGGTCAGTTCTGACAAAAGAGGACAGAAACGTTTAGGATTCTTAGATTTTATAGACAAAACATTTAACAGGCAGATGGGAAGATGATGACTGCACTGAGTGAAGGCTGCAAGAAACTCTTCTGCTTACCCAGACACAGCTGTACATTGCACAGCTTGAACACAGGAACTCGGCCCCGATTTCTGTCACTCAGTCACTGCTGATGGAAGTGCTGTGCTATAATTTTCCTATATTTCAGCAGCATCTAGAAACACCAGATGTGGTTCAAACCCTGTGAGATTACACAGAACACAGCCCTTTTGAAAAATACCAGTTGCCTTCACTCAGTTGCCCAGGTTTGGGTGACACGTAGTGTGAAAGTTGCTCTCAGCCTCACAGACTCACTGCTCTGAAAAAATGTTCCTTCTATTCATTTTTTTTTTTTAATAGAAGGAAAACCCAAGCATTATACATGATTTTCCAAGATCCAGCTGAAACAGACCCCTGATTTTCTGAGGCTGAGGCCACTGCTTAATCACACCAGAGATCATCTTCCTTCCTTCCTTCCTTCCTTCCTTCCTTCCTTCCTTCCTTCCTTCCTTCCTTCCTTCCTTCCTTCCTTCCNCTTCCTTTCTCTCTTCCTTTCTCTCTTCCTTTCTCTCTTCCTTTCTCTCTTCCTTTCTCTCTTCCTTTCTCTCTTCCTTTCTCTCTTCCTTTCTCTCTTCCTTTCTCTCTTCCTTTCTCTCTTCCTTTCTCTCTTCCTTTCTCTCTTCCTTTCTCTCTTCCTTTCTCTCTTCCTTTCTCTCTTCCTTTCTCTCTTCCTTTCTCTCTTCCTTTCTCTCTTCCTTTCTCTCTTCCTTTCTCTCTTCCTTTCTCTCTTCCTTTCTCTCTTCCTTTCTCTCTTCCTTTCTCTCTTCCTTTCTCTCTTCCTTTCTCTCTTCCTTTCTCTCTTCCTTTCTCTCTTCCTTTCTCTCTTCCTTTCTCTCTTCCTTTCTCTCTTCCTTCCTTCCTTTCTCTCTTCCTTCCTAACACCCCAAGGCAGTGCCCCTCTTTCCAGACTACCAATAACCATGCTTAGGGGTTACTGTGAGTTTGAGCCGTGGCTCTTCTGCACAGGGCTGTCTGGGAGAAGCCTTGCTTAGAGCTGGAGATGCCCGTGATGACCGTGCAGCATCACCCTGACGTCCTGGCTGCCAACTGCACAAGGCTTGCTCAGGATGAGGTTGGCAGCCTCAGCCACCTGTGTTCCTGGGGGCACGACCAGGGACCGCAGGGACAGTGCTGCTTTCCAAAGTTTAGAAAGCCAGGAAAAAGACGAGACAAATGCCAAGACCTTATTCTTAATATTGCCTTATACTATCAGATCTTTTAAAATTGCCACAGTCCATCTGCAGTGAGCTGGCAATAAAAGGCCAAAGCGTAGAGTAAGTGGTCAATCAGATTCCCCAAATGTTCCCATTAATCTAATACCTGAATGCCACACACTGCCATACAGAACACCACAAAACGAGGACACCCTGTGTGAAATCCCACTTTCTTGCTAATCCATCCAGTTGCTGAAAAATAGTATGTTAGGTCAGGTGAATAACAGAAAATACAAGAACGCTGTGTCAAGATTGCCCATGGTTCATTTAAAGCTTTTACATTAAACGATATGGAGATGGGCTGAGGTCTGTCTTGTTTGGATGATCCCTGGGCAAATAAAGGTGGCTCTTCCAAGATGTTTCAGTGTAATTTGGTCTGGCTTGGACAGTTCGAGGTTGCATCCAGGCTGCCATCCAGCTACAGTCCCGTTCAGAGGAGACACAATGATACTGGATTCAGATAGAGGCAGAGAACTACGCTGATCAAATCCAAAAAAAAAAAAAAACACCTCAAGACCCCAAACCAACTCCTCGGAATCCACTGGGGAGTTTTTCAGGATTTTAAATAACAGACTTAGCTTCTATCTAGCATACTCCTATAATCCCTCAAAGGAAAGAATTTTTCAGCGTGCCCAATCTGCAAGCATAAAGACAACTTGAGATGGCTGGAGAAAGTGATGGGGCTCACACCTTACAGAAAACCTCCTTTCATTGAAACGGTTCAACCTCCTGAGCTCAGTGCTGAGCAGCAACTTCATCAGACCTCCCTCTTTTTAATCCCCCTTTCAAATGTCTCCTGTCTGCTACTATCACTGCGATACTTGGAAGCCACGAGTTAGGCTGACTCTGTCAACCAAAAAACACCACTGCCATGACAAAATCTAATTAATAACAACTCGGGACTCCTTAAGTGGTTCTAGAAGCTATTAGCGCTATAAATTTTACTTCTAATGAATGAAAATGGAAACTCTTTGTATTTTCATTGACTCCTAGAATCGTGATCTTAAGAAAATACCTTCTTCATAAGAATCAGGCGAGATCATCCTGATTTCTCCCCAAGGACTTCTTGGTCTCTGGGAGACTCTCAGCTTAGTTCCCTCCTACCTGAGGTTCTTTTGTCTGTCCTCATTAAAAGGGCAAAACACAACACATTTCTATGTAGCTGAGATCGTTACTTGTACTCCTGCAATTCATCACGTACAGGGGGAAAACTTGCTGTTGTATTAAGTTATGACACTTTCATAACCACTCACCACAGCCAGCAAAAGATTACTTGAATCACTTCAGGACACCCAAAAAAGGGCTTGCTTTTGCTCTGATAATTTCTCAACTTGCCTTCTCCGTAAAGGGGAATAGAAGTACTGTCCTGGTATGCAAACACGGAGCCCAAATTCATCCCTTTATATACATCCCACCTCTCAGATGTGCAGGGTGCACACATGCATAATACATATGGGTCAAGTCTGATTGCTTAGGAAGGAGGCAATAATGCTGGACTAATTATTTTCCTGACCTGATGGGTAATATTTTATTTAACTCCACACTAGGGAAGCTAAACTAGCTGGCGGGAAAGAGAAATGTATTCTCAAAGGGATAATACAAGTTTATGCAGCACCTTTGATTTTGCATACACTCGATGATTGAGATAATTTCAAAATATTATTTATTCATTATGTTTTTATTTGGGCTCCAAATGCGAAGGTGCCATTTTCCTGTCCCTCTCCCCATGCCTAATATTTGTTACAGTTGCATTTTTCAAACCGTTTACTGTCTGGAGGGTAAGTAGAATGACACTGCTCATAATGTGCAAATAAATGTGAAATAAGCTAGTCAGCTCAAATGGAATGAATTACTGTCACTGGTAAAATAAGGCAAGAGGGAACGGCTGCCTTGGGAGCTAAAAAAGACTCTAGCAGGTACTGCTATTGAGTGACTGGAATAACACTTACTATGATTTATCAAAGACCACTTGAAAGCACTTCCGAGGCATTAAACAGGCATGAAAAGAGGCTTTAGTAGCAAGGGGACTGTGCCAGAACCCAGTGATTAGGAGACTCAAAAGCCTGACCCTAACATGCAGCCCATGAACAAGGGATGCCAAAAATCTTCAAAGACTTGTGGAAGAGAGCGCAGAGCACAGTCAGTTTGGAAGAGAAGGGATGACCACAGAGCTATTGGGTCCGCTACGAAAAACTGATAGGCTAACTATGGAGAAAGGAAAAAAAAACGCCCCAATCCATGATTACCCGCAGAAAACAGCTCTGTGTAGGATTAACCACATAAGTGAAAGAAAGAAACTTTAAATATTTTTCAGTTGCAAGTTGGCAGCCCAGAAAGCCAACCGAGCCCTGGGCTGCAGCAAAAGCAGCGTGACCAGCAGGGACAGGGAGGGGATTCTGCCCCTCTGCTCTGCGCTCCTGAGACCCCACCTGGAGTCCTGTGTCCAGCTCTGGAGTCCTCAACAGAGAAAGGACATGGACCTGGTGGAACGGGTCCAGCGGAGGGTCACCAAGATGCTCAGAGGATGGAGCACCTCTGCTGTGAGGACAGGCTGAGGGAGCTGGGGCTGTTCAGCCTGGAGNGGGGCTTGGAGAAACCTGCTCTAGTTGGAGATGTGCCTGCCCAGGGCAGGGGGGTTGGAACTCAATGATCTTGAAGGTCCCCTCCAACTCTGACCGTTCTATGAGGGCTACAGTCTGGTCAGATCTGACAGCGGTTTGAGCAGACATCCTTACAGGGCTGGCAAACCTGCTCCAGCCACGTTTCCAAACAGGCTTTACTATGCCCAGCGCGGCCTGGGGAAGGGGTGTGCCACAACAGCATCTTTGCCATCAGGCTTGTGACCTTGGCTTTTGCTGTCCTTCGGAGTGCTCGTTCGAGGCACGTGTTTGTTTTCAAGCGGCATTGATACTCGTACGCTGTAATTTCTGAGAAGGGGCAGGGGGAGGAGGGGAAGGGGGTATTTACTTAAATTGGTGCCATCTTTCTCCGTTGTGGATCTGGCACGGCGCTAAATTTGCCGGCTGTGTCAGACCGTGCTTCGGATGAGTGGCAGTACAATGATTAGGAATTGGAAGCGCATCCCAGGAAAATCCCCCTTTTCAGTGCACGGTGTATTCATTTTTCCCAACCAACATTTTCTACGTGCAGCACCAAATTTTATTTTTCTGTCATTCAGTGTTATCAAGAGAGAACTCAGAATAATAGTCAAATAATGCTTAATTCCCCGATGTTAGTACTTGACGATGTGCTTTTTGTCGCATTTCTTCTGGGACTGAAGCCTTTTCAGTCAAAATCATTATTATTTCAGCTGAGGGTCAGGGAGGCTAAACAGCTGTTGGTGATCTAATTACAGGGGTTTGCAGAGAATCATTTCAAGTTTGTCTCACCAGTTCAGACCCAGTCTAATTGCTATTGCTGCTCGACTCGGCCAATATTCAACTAAACCTCTGCAGGGCTCTGTGGGTGAATATTTCCACAGGCACGTCTCTTGGCTAATCCTTACCCAGCAAGGCCTGGATAAGGACAAAAATCTGTGTCTATTGATTGGAGCTTTGCCTTTTGAATGATGATTTTGAAATATTTGCCCTAAGATACAAAAATGCAGTTGCGTATAAACAATGCCAGGCGTTAGATAAATTAGCACCCGTGCTATCAAATGAAGTTACAAGCAAGGAAACGCTGTCTTCAAAGACTTTGTATCTCCCGTTTAGCTGCTGTTAGCTGAACCTTCTGCTGGAGAAGTTGAACAACTGATGCTATTTTCGGTGGTTTTGAAAAGGAGGGGTTTCTCTGAAAGTAAACAACTGCGTGGAGGATTATATTTGTTATAAGATCTGAGCAATTCCAGGAAGATAAAGTCTCTCTTCTTTTTTTTTTTTTTTTTGTCTCTCTTAGCACTTGCATTGTTCTGCTTGTGAGCTTGATGTGCAGGGAAGAGAGGGACCGGGGAAGGAGAGGAGAAGCAGATAATGCTTCCCTCATAAAATATACAAGGGGCTGTGCGTACAGAAGTGTCTCTATGAATCTGTTTATGGCTCTTTTTTTGACTGACTGGCTAAATTACAATGCCATTGTTTTAAATCCCCACGGACTTTTCCAGAGATCTTGTAACTAAAGCCGCGCGCGTTGCGAAGCTCTTCCCTACCTGTCACTATCAGCTGCAGATACAACTAATTTATCTATTTTAGTTAACCTCTCAAGAAGCAATGTAATTACCTTTCTAAAAGCACAGTTGTCTTTGGGGAACCGCTACGACATTTTCAAGTATTTCTATCCAGGCAGCCCTCCGTGGTTTGAAGCAGTTCCAGCGCCGGCGTGGCTTGGAGCTGTGTTGCGGTTAGAACGCAGAGGCCAGAAAAAGAAGCATTGAAAGGAAAGTTTCCCTTCTTTGAGCACTTCTGTGGAGCACTTGGAGAGAGCCATCCCACCGGGCAGCTCTGTGGTAACGTTCCTCCTTCAGAGAAACCCCTCTGCAGCCCCAGGACAGCAGGAAGAGGTAGTGGACTCGAGGATACCCCCAGAAAACATGCCCTGCTAAAGCAGCAGGCAATCTGGACTGTCACCGTTTCCATAGGAGGAGTGATTTCTTGTTCTCAAGTGGGTTTGTCATAGAATCATCCAGGCTGGAAGGGACCTCCAAAGGTCATCTAGTCGCAGGGACACCCTCAACTAGACCAG
>VZRU01008300.1:246942-278038 GCA_013398155.1 Pedionomus torquatus
GACTGGCCTTCAAAGCTCTGTCAAAACTCTGGGAGTCCTGCTAATGCTGTAGAAGGATGTATTCTGAGATGTCTGGCTTAGTGGCACACAAGAAATATTTCTAATTAGAAAGAAAGAAAAGAGAAACAATTAAATAGCAACGCTGCCTGAGGTACACTGCAATTACATGAGGGGGTTTGGGGGCGCAGCTGTTTTTTGAGGGGAGTTAGGTTCATCTTTGCTTTTTCTGTGACTACTGTGTCCATTGTATGGACACATCTCATCTGAGGCAACAAAACGTTCCTAACCCTGCAAACCTGCTGGCTCATATTTCTAAAGTTGGACGCTTACGGGGAAATAAACTCTTCAAACAGATTTTTTCCAAGCGGAGAAACCAAAGTTCTGGTTCATCTCTTGCCTCGTGACCGTATAAATCTCCCACATCTCTTGCTCTTTGAGTGCCGATGGGACCTTGGAGCAAGCCTGCAACTTCAGGGCATTTAACGCCTTGTGTCGCTGGCTGGTTTGCATCCAGACAGCAAGTTCCTGCACAGGAGAACCTCCTGGAGAGTCTCCTGTCCTGTCTCGGTCCCTTCCCCTTTGTTAAAATAACAGAAGAGCTGCTATTTTGCTTTGCCAGCCGTGGAGGGGTGACCTTATGGCTATTTTGATTTTGTGGTGTTTAGGACAACTTAGGGATAAAACTGTTAAGTTTTGAGTGCCACTATTATGGTATCATAACTGATGCCTCCTCCGAGAGCTTCCTGGGAATATAAGGAAATGCTATGGGCCTTGTGCATCGCAATATCAGCATTTGTTTGATGTATTTTTCAAGCATTGTTTGGTTTCAGGCACAAATACAGGGTTTAATTCTTTAGAAGGCCCAGAATAGCACCAATTGTCTTTGAACAGGCAGTTCTAATTCACTAATTCATACTAATGACTTTAAAAGACTTGTTTTATGATAATACTTCATAATGTGCAAGTAAATGACAGTAGTATATTTTGTGAAAATAATGAAGTCTTAGTAACGTGAGATCACTTTACAGCTCTCCGCTATTAAATCTTTGCTGAGAAGTAGAGAGATGTCTATTTTTTTTTGCACAAAATCATAAAGCTGGATGGCGAAATGCAGTTTATTAGGCAGTCTGGAAGAGACGATCTGTGCTTCCCCCATCCACCTCACAATTCTGCATTAACAGCTTTCCCCACCCCCAGCAGCTTCCAGGTAACCATTCTGCTGGAGATGAGATGGGGAACTGGGAGCTCTGCCATGCACCACCTCACACCCAGGGGTTCCTTTCCAAACCTTTCACTTTGGTAACTTGCTTAATGGCTTTATTTTCTTATGAATAAAATACTGCTGAAATGCAACGTTAAATAGTCGAGAATGCTTCGCTCTAGTGAAGCCAAGGGCTGAAACACCAGGCGCTGCAAGACTTGAGCCGTAACCATGACTTAAGCAGCTCATGGGGAGCTGCCTTGTGTTGAGCAATTCTCTAAGTCACAGAATCACAGAATTTTCATGGTTGGAAGGGACCTCTGAGATCGAGTCCAACTGTCCACACACCAAAACAAAACCACCAACAAATCAACCTCAAATGAAAACAACACACACAAAAAAACCCAGAAAACCAATCACCCAACCCAACAGTCTCAGCCACTAGAGCATGCCCTGAAGTGCCACATCTACACCTTTCTGAAATCCCTCCAGGGATGGTGACTCCACCACCTCCCTGGGCAGGCCCTGCCAGTGCCTCACCATCCTCTCAGTCAAGTCATTCTTCCCAATATCTAATCTGAACCTCCCCTGCTGCAACTTCAGACCATTCCCTCTGGTCCTGTCGTTTTTCCCTTGGGAGAAGAGGCCACCACCCACCTCTCTACACCCTCCTCTCAGGGATCTGTAGAGGGCAAGGAGGTCTCCCCTCATCCCCCTCTTCTCCAAACTCAACACCCCCAGTTCCCTCAGCCTCTCCTCACAGGACTTGTTCTCCAGACCCCTCACCACCTTGGTGGCTCTCCTCTGGACACCACAACCCTTCAATATTTTTATGAATTTCCCATTCACTCCTCTTTCCTTACTCCACTTATGGAGCAATACACACTGCTGGGATTTCCTCCCCTAGGAAATTCCTCCTATAGGAAAAAGCAAATTATTTTTGTTAAGCTGATAATCAGCTCTACTCAAATACACGAGGTGCTTTCGGTTACAGCAGTCAAAAGTATCTCTTCTGGCAACTCCAAAGGACCAAATGCAAGTTCTTCCTTCAACACTAGCGCTGAAATCTCCTTTTTCAGTTTGTCACGCATTTCACTTTCAGCAACTGAAATATTCTCCGCAGTCATACCTTACAGAAACTCGTGTAATGTTTGAGGGAAAAAAAAAAATAAATTCAAAAAAAAGGTCTCTGTAGGGAAGCTGCTGCCCAGGAGTGGCCAACACAGACCATTGCCCACACCTCCTGCTGTCTGCCGGCACCCAAATGGGGATGGCCAAGCGGCCCACCGGCTCCCACGCATGCGGCAAAGCCCACCCAGCCCGGGTCCCCTCTTTCAAGACCGCCTGGACGCGATGTGAGGATGGGTACGTCACCACTAAGAAGATTTTAATGGGCTTTGGGGACATGTGATACTATTTATAATCAGCCCTCCTAGACAGTTGTTTGCATACTCCTCCCTGATGCAGCTTCCCTTGAAGAGAGTTGCTACACAATCATTACAAATTGATTGCAAAAGAGCTAACAATCATGATTAAATCATTAAATTCTTGTCTACGCTTCAGAGAGCGGAGAGAAAATTAACTTCCCACCAACCTAATTTTTTCCTGAACATGAAATAATGATTTTCTGCCCGTCTAATTACAAAGCCAACATCTGATCAAGCCGGCATCCAGAGGGGATTATCACATGCACAAGTATTAGACCTCATTACCAGCTTGAGTGCAAAATTATTACATCTTGTAATTGGATGGTGAGATTTATATACAGATCGGCCCGGTTTCTGTAAGATTGTAATTACAAGCTTCGTTGGTTAGCTACTTATCACTCAGCACAGAAGAGAGGAAAATAAGCAACAGAAAAAGCATTTCATTAACCCATAACCCTATCAAGGGAGAACCACTGTAACATCCATGTCTGCATTAGGGAGAACAGCTAAATTCACAGATGAAACAATTTATTATACTCTTTGCAAATGGGATTTCATTTTGTTTAACCCCTAATGAACTATTTTGGTAAACTGTATAAGCAAACCATCCATTTTATAGACAACTAGGTTCAATATAGTAATTACAGGGGGTAACTGACTGAAATAAATACTCATCTGCTTAGGGGCAAGGTTATTTGATACACAATTGCACGTAGATCTGAGCATTCACAATAGGCAGGGTAAATAGGGAGCTCGCCTTGGCTTGTTACAGAGACTGCAAACCCCCTCGCCTACAATCAGAACTGGGAGAGCAGAAGAAATCCTGCTGGTGGGAGTAAGATGTACATGTACAAATTACCAGAACGCCGAGAGCGGCGGGCTCTGCGAGGACAGGCCGTGTTTGGAGCTCAATTAAAAAATTACAGAAACATCCTGTAGCGCTGCTTGGGGCATGTCAAGGGGCGGGTGGGCACCAACCTGTGAATGGAGAGACAGCCGAGGGACAGACATACAACCTCCACTCAGACACTCGCTTTTTAAATAGCGTTTCGAGGCTTTTTAAGCAGAAGCAGCAAACTGAAAAGAGTGAACGCCAATACTACAGACACGTTTGCACCCACATGTTGTTCCACCTCTACTTGCCAACTCTGATGGCAGGGGGGTCGGAACTCCGTCATCTTTGAGGTCTCTTCCAACTCCAACCATTCTATGATTCTATATCGATGGCTGTTTTCTCACGGACTTCAATTCCTACTTTGAATCAGCCTTGACCTCTTTGGGTGTTTATTAAGGCAGCTTGACCTTAAATTGGGATTATTGCAGAACTCGTCGCGTTCTCTGCTTTTTCCTCTTTATTTTTTCCCCTCCCTCTTCAATCAATAGTCCTTTCCTAACTGACAACAGCAAATGCAAACATTCATCCTTTTACACACCTAAAGCAGAAAAATATCATGGCATTCTGCACAGAAGCCTCACCAGCAAACTTCAGCGACCTCCATTCTCTTTTCTTGCATCCAGTAAAGTGTTTCAGGAAGGCAAAAATCTTCCCATTCTGTTGAAACATGAACTATGTGTTTCATTGGCGGGCAAGTAAAGAAATCAAAGCTGGATTTGAATAAAAAATAAAGGCAACCAACACTGCAACCCACCACCAATGAGAGGATGCTTAAACGATCTAACAACTGGGCAGGTATCCCGGGCATGAAGAAATGTTCCGTGGAACCCCTCACACTCGCTGCCCCACATCAAAACCCAGCGCAGGAAGGTTTTGTTGTAAATCAACACAGATTTTGGATGACAATGCAGAAATGCAGAATGAATCAAAAGGGCATAGGTTTTTAAACGGTTAACGGAATATTTCCCAATTCAGCTGTTTTGGAAAGCAACCTTCATTTCAAAGATCATTTTGATCACAAACCTAATTACAGTGGCTTTTTATCGCGTGTCAGCCGTTCAACTCTCATTGATTTCAGCAGTGCAGGGGAAACCCGTAGGCAGCAAGTCAAGATTACATGTGGAGAGGGACGATTCCCTACTATTATTTCTAGTTGGAGCACCCAAAGAATCCAGCGGGCTCCAAACTGTTCTGTTCTGTCCAAACATCTATTCCAGAGGTCTTGCAATAGAGAAGAGAAAGAGAGTGAACCGCTACCCCGAGGGGTTCTCAGCACTATAATTCTTCTTAGCATAAGCTGTTTGCCTGACAGATCCTTTCTTTGTTATTACCCTCAGCCTGTCTATTAAATATTTTTATGTCCTTCTAAACTCTACTTGCCTTTTTCCGTACCTTTATTCTCTCCCACCAACCCCAAAAGTGGAAACAGACACATACACAAACGAGGGGAGAATCTAAACGCGCTTTCCATAGGGAGTAAAAAATAATAATAATTGAGGTTGTGCTTGTACTTGAGTTAAAGGTTTACAGAGAACAAAGGTACTTAGGAATACACAGATTCCTGCAGTGCAGTTATTGCATGCTGTGGGGGGAAAATCACTAAAGAACAGGCGGAAGAAAAGATAGCAAATTCAAATTACTTCAGTAGAAATGAAGTCTACCAAAAGCAGCAAGTCAGGTGGCATGACTGGAGACAGCTGTAGCTTGGATCAAGAACATCATCTGACTTCTCAGGGACGAAAAGCATTCTGAATCGTAACAAAGTTAAGTAATTAAATTCATTTTACAGTAATAATTTGTCCTCACAGCAGTTTGAAAATACTCCAGTCTCTACCTTGTGCACCAAAACAAGTACAGAGTCCCACAGAGGCTCCTGCAAGAGGAAGGCAGGCAGGCAAGATTCATCTGCCTGGGGGTGTGAAAACCCTTGCCCTGGCTTTGATGCCTCCGAAAAACAGCTCTTGCATCAGCCTGTTCAACGCACACCAGGTCCAGCACATTTATGGCACAGAATCACAAAATGGTTAGAGGTCAAAGGGACCTTCAAGATCATGGAGTTCCAGCCCCCCTGCCCTGGGCAGGGACACCTCCCACCACACCAGGTTGCTCCAAGCCCCATCCAGCCTGGCCTTGAACCCCTCCAGGGATTAATGCAGCGTAACAAGCCTGAGCTTTTCTCCGCAGTTTTGCTGCTTCCCTCTGAGCAGCACAGAGCTCCCGTGGTTCAGGACCCATCCAAAGAGCTGTACCATATCCACCACCTGGCAGCACCAAGCCAAGAAGGCAAGGAAATAGAAGGAGTATATTACCTTAGGGTACTATGAAAAACCTGAAATAACGCCTTTTCTTTTTGCACAGTACTATCTTACTTCAGGTCTTTTCTATGTACAAAGTGATAGCCATTTGCATACATTCACACTTCACATTAACAGAGAACAACACATCCCAGTTTGCAAAGCTTCCTCCCAACTCTTCCTTACTCTGGTGCACCTGGAATTTGGGCATCAGAGTTGCACGTGTATAAAAGGAGCACGAGGAAAGACAGCACCCACCGCATTTGGTCTGCAGCCCAAATAAATACTTGCAATACTATGTTGGGTGGTTTTCTTTTTGATTGGCAGATTTTATATGCATTATTTATTAAGTTGCACTAAGGTCACGTCCTAGTCTCAATGGGTTTTTTTCCCCCAGTTATTGTTAGCTATTATTTGTGCTGTAGTAGCTCCAAATAGTTCCAGCCATCGCCTGGATCTCATCCTGGTAAGCGCTGTAACAGCTACACCAAGAGATGAGGATCCACGTTGTCTGGGCAGGAGGCAGAAACATCCAACACTGAAAGCATGGCCTTGCTGAGTTTCTGGCGTGTTCCTGACAGAAGCATCTTCCCTACAGGAGAGGCCCATGGAAGGGGGGTGGTGCCAGTCCAAGAAATCACAATTCTCAATAAACAAGCTGAAAGGAACCCGCAGGTTTGCACGCTCACACAGTTTCTACACAGCTACAGTGTTGTCCCAGCAGACCTGGTCGTGTGTGAACACCCAGGACCCTGAAAAGACCCATCTGTTTCCACAGAATGACACATTTCACAGCCACATCCAAACAGTCGTGAACGTGGGACCTTGACTTTAAACTGAGCAGACCCACATTCCTTGGAACTCGGCAATTTTCTCTGGAGAAATTAAAACAGACAAAAGAAACACAAAAGCACTCGCTGTTGGGAAAGATGCCGGATCTAAAGAAGAGCAGTGAGACAATTAGCAAAGTGATCGTTAGCATTTCTCGTTGGCCACCCCAGCAGATATGGGAGCAGGGAGAGTCTGTCACAGCGGGAATCTTTGGTACCATTTGATCGATGCTCTTTTAACTGTTGGGAATGGGAAGGCACGAAACCTGTGCTGCTTTGCAGTCGCTGGGGAACAGCAGCATATTTAAAATTTTTTGTCAATCCCATTTTTCAACCCAACCCCAAGTTAAAAGCTGCCACAGAAATCTGCCTCCTGCTTCGTAGCAACAAGACCAGCTCCCTGCATTCACCTCCTCCCACGCTCCAGCTTAGGGTTTTTCATAAAACCGAGCGAACACGCAGCTTCTGCCCTGGAGTAGCAGCTTCCTTTCAGCTGGGAAGAGTGGAAAAGAGTAGCAGATGACTTCCCTTCTTTCCTTCTCCCTCTCTCTCTCCCCGTTTAGCCTCCCTCCTCTCCCCTGCCATAGGGCCCGTTAACAGCCCTGCCATAGGTAGTCATGGCAAACGGCCAGCGGTTTCCATCCTAACGTCCTTCAGCGTGGACGGTCAGACAGACACAGAAAATGGGGACTCATTGGCTTTTTTAGCCCCAGAGGTTCACGGAAATGGATGTAGGAAGGCACCGTCTCCTCTGGCAAGTGCCACCATCCCCACGCAGACTGTCCACCTGGTTAGATCAAGTTATACATCCCATCCACAGGGTCTAGTTTTAAGGCGATGAAACAAACGTGGCATTCACAAATGAATGCAAAAGCATTCTGGACTATTATAAATCCTTTTTCTTTAATACACTTGAGAACATAAATTCATCGGCAAATTTTCTTAAAATATTTTGACACACATTTCGGATGAAATTAATAACACTTGCAGGCAAAACCGTGGCTTCACATGTCGTGCTGAATCCTAACTCAGACAAAAAGCGGTGTGTTTCCTTCACCTCCATCATTCTGGTGACAGTCTGCACTTTCTGAAGGAACGGCATAGCCTGTGCTTTGCTTTTGCAATGGGCACCCACTTTCTAAACTCCATTTATCTGGATTCTTTTCCTCAAGGCTGGGTGGGACACATCCCACCCCACACGGTGATCTGCAGCAACTCCTGCCTCACCCTCAGCTTTACATCACTTGTTCTTCCACCTCTCTTGTTTCTGTGATCTCTTCTCTAGCCTTGCACGGTTCTTCTGGAAAACAGAACCATCTGCTCTCGATCCCTTACTGCTTGAGAAAAAGCAAAATACAATAACTCCCGGCAAATCTGGTGCTTTTATTCATATTTGCTTATCACTATTAAATACCATCTAGTAACTCCTGCGTCATGAAAAATTGGGGTTGAAAAGGGAGGGACGAGGAACTTATGTGGCGCTTCTGAACAATCGAACCAATCAAGCTGATGGGAAAGCATGATGGCACAGAAAGCAGGTGAGACAAACTGCTGCTTCCCTTGAATTTATTGGAAAAGCATCAGCCAAGCAGCTCTTAGAGGTTTACGAGAGGAGTGGCAAGGACAAAATGTCAGATTTTCCAGGTTAAAGAAGGGAGGAAGAATAGAATCGTAGAATGGTTGAGGTTGAAAGGGATCATGGAGTTCCAGCCCCCCTGCCCTGGGCAGGGACACCTCCCACCACACCAGGTTGCTCCAAGCCCCATCCAGCCTGGCCTTGAACCCCTCCAGGGATGGGGCAGCCACAGCTTCTCTGGGCAACCTCTTCCAGTGCCTCACCACCCTCACACCAAACAAGTTCTTCCTAAGATCTCATCTAATAATGCCATTGTGAAAAGAAAAGGTGCGTAACGTGTGTAGGTGTTGCACTTGGTTATTGCACTTAGCTCTTGTTGCACCTCTGGAAAAAACCCTGAATTGAAAACAGAACTCAAGGGAATGGAAACAGCAACAAAAAACAGAGGAGCAGAAAGCTCCCCGCATGTGGAGAGGTGAGCTTGAAGGGGAAATTACACACAAACTGCTGAAGACAAACAAAATCAAGCAATGGCATAGGAAAAATCTTGCAGAGGAAGAACTAGAAACAAAGCGTTTTCTGCAAGGCCTTTGCCCACCTCTGAAACCCAGTGGCCAGAGCCTCCCCAAAGCGCTGCAGAGCAGCAGTGGCACAGAGAGCTGAGCCAGGAACTGGCACTGCCCCTCTGGCAGGCTGCCCTCACCTGCAGACACCCCCAAGCCCAGTGGGAGTGCAGGAGATGCCCAGTGGTTCCCAAAATCATCATGAGCCATCCCCTTCATAGAATCATTGAATTGTCTGGGTTGGAAGGGAACTTTAAGGTCATCTAGTCCAACCATCGACATAACTCCCATAAAAAACATCATTAAATCACGTTTCTTAGGTGCTGTTTCAGCCCATCTTTTAAATCCCTCCAGGGATGGTGCCTCAACCCCTTCCCTGGGCAGCCCCTTCCAAGGCTTCATAACCCTTACGGTGTAAAAACTGCTCCTAATATCCCACGTGAACCTCCCCTGGTGCAACTTGAGGCCTTTTTCTCTTGTGCCATCACCTGTTCCTTGGGAGAAGAGACCAACATCCCTGGCTACCCCCTCCTTTCAGGGAGATGTAGGGACCGAGAAGGTCTCCCCACAGCCTCTTCTTCTCCAAGCTGAACCCGCCAGCTCCCTCAGCCGCTCCTCACAAGTTCTTCAGCCCCTTCTCCTCCTTCTCCAGACCCCTCACCAGCTCCATTGCCCTTCTCTGGACCCGCTCCAGCACCTCGAGGTCTTTTTAGTGGTGAGGGACCCAAAAGTGGACACAGCACTTGAGGTGGGGCCTCACGGGTGCCCAGTACAGGGTGGTGGTCACCTCCTGAGTCCTACTCACCCTTAGCCACCAGCATCCTGGCCTGGATCTTTTCTGGGTCATTTTAATACGCAGTCAGAACTGAGGCAGACCCCTCACCAGCTCCATTGACCTCCTCTGGACCCTCTCCAGTAACCTTGATGCCTGTTTTTTGTGGTAAGGGGCCCAAAACTTCCTCTCCCAACCTGATGATGGCCTGATGATGCCAATGGGGACCCTTCATGCCCATGAAACATTTTCAGCTCTGAATTTCGAGCTGTATATCTCCCTGCCTTAGAGGAGGGTGCACCCAAACCGCAAGTTCTGAAGACGCAGCAGGGCTTAAGGAAAGCGCCCCATGGGCTCTCGGGTGTGCCCTGCCACTCATTCACCAGGCAATTAAAATAAAAATTAACGGCGTTTCGCAGCGGCAGAAGCGCCACGCGTGAGGGGACGGCAGCGAGCCGCTCTCTTTATTCACCACAGCCCCTCATTACGTACCACTCGCAGAAATCCTGCTGGTTTCTCTGTTTGCAAGGAAGCCTCGAGCCTTTTCTCAGCAGCTGTCATTTGGTTCACCCAAAAAAAAAAAAAAAAAAAAAAAGAAAAGGGGGGAAAAAAAAAAGGCCTCTCAGCACCATGGCGATTAAATACCATTCTAACTTTCCTCCTTCTGCATACTACAGTAGGCAATCAATATGGGCTTACGTTTTATGAGACAAGGAGTTAACTTGTTCAATTACAGTGCAGACAGCTCTATTCTTTTGTAACAAGTAATCTGGGTAGGGAAATCGATACTGACAGCCCCGATGCACGCCAGCTAATTTCATATTATCCTCAGCCAATCGGGTACCTGCGAATAATAGAGTTGTTGTTACAGTCCATTATGGGGAGGGTGGGATCAATATCGGTACAATAAGAGGATTGGCAATGCATCTGCTGCGTAAGGAACCCTGAAGGGAAAGAAGGTCCCACCAGCGCAGCCGGCACGCTCGCATTGACAGAGCCGGGGAGAACAACGGCGCCGGAGAGGTCCCCGCTCCCTGACCTGACAATTAAAGATGAAAACGCCCCAGAATCTGAGCGGGATAAACAAGCCTCCCTCGCCTACCGCCAGGAGAAACCAGAGAGGGGGCAAAGTTGAAGAAAATGTTAATAGCAGATTAAAAGACAGGCGTACGCCTCGCAAGACGAGCTAACGCATGCGCACCTCAACAGACCAGAAACAACCTATTATTTTTTTGAAGCATCACATTAATATACCCTGTACACTCGACAAAGTACAAGGTAGAGAGGGAGACAACGTACAGCCGTGTTCTGATGAAGATTAGATGTGTTTTATACACGTGGTATTTCGTGGAGCGTGTTTTCTTGGGTGATGCAAAGTCCTACCTCCCCTACTGTGCAGGGTCTGCCAACGGGGACCACCAAAAATGAAAGATGCCGGTATCCAGGGTTAGAGAGAGTTCTGTGCTGTGTCTTTAAAAGAGCTTGAGAAGTCACATCTGCTTGTTAGTCAGTTGGTTTAAGAAATAAAAAAGGAATAAAACTTTTTTTTAAAAAAAAAAGATTCTGAAAATAGCAGAACTGTGCTTTTTTGAAGGAGTTGGATTTCTTCAGTTAGCAAACAAAAAAATCGTTCTTCCCTGTCCTCACTCAGAGAACAGAAGTATCCTGGGAGGGAACAGTTACACCTAACATTTTCATATAACTTTTTTCTTTTTCCTAGTAGGCACCTAATTTGAGACGACACAGGTTTTCACTTCAGAGCCAGCGAAAGCTTGCAGTCTTCACTGACCCAGAGCTGAGCTGCAGCTGTTCATTAAACCCCGTCCCTTAAATCAATGGCAAAAATGTGCCTGGTTTCCCAGGGACAGAAATCCCCCAAAGCTGCCTAAAGCCCCAACACAATTCGGGAAACGCATTTTGAAAACACAAGCTTAATGACAGTGGGATAGAACGCACCCTCGGCAGGTTTGCTGATGACACCAAGCTCAGTGGCACGGTCAACACGCTGGAGGGAAGGGATGGCATCCAGAGGGACCTGGACAGGCTGGAGAGCTGGGCTGGTGCAAATGGCATGAAGTTCAACCAAGCCAAGGGCAGGGTCCTGCCCCTGGGACGTGGCAATCCCAGGCACAAACACAGGTTGGGCAGAGAATGGCTGGAGAGCAGCCCTGAGGAGAAGGACTGGGGAGTGCTCCTGGAGGAGAAGCTCCCCAGGAGCCGGCAGTGTGCGCTGGCAGCCCAGAAAGCCAACCCCAGCCTGGGCTGCAGCAAAAGCAGCGTGACCAGCAGGGACAGGGAGGGGATTCTGCCCCTCTGCTCTGCGCTCCTGAGACCCCNGAGGGACTCTTGGTCAGGGAGTGGAGGGACAGGACAAGGTAGAATGGTTTTAAACTAGAAGAGGGGAGATTTAGATTGGATCTTAGGAAGAACGTCTTTGCTGTGAGGGTGGTGAGGCACTGGAAGAGGTTGCCCAGGGAAGCTGTGGCTGCCCCATCCCTGGAGGGGTTCAAGGCCAGGCTGGATGGGGCTTGGAGCAACCTGGTGTGGTGGGAGGTGTCCCTGCCCAGGGCAGGGGGGTTGGAACTGGATGATCTTCAAGGTCCCTTCCATCTCTAACTATTCTATGATTCTATGAAAAGTAACACACACCAAGATGAGCAGGTACTGACTTCCTAATTTGAAACCTGCTCTGATGATCAAGATACGAAGGCTGAAGTGTCAAAATGTATCCTCAAAAATGGAGGCCATCTAGAATATGTAGACTTAAAAAAAAATACATATAAATCTGTTCCAAGGACTTTCACCTGTATGCTAATTAGGCATTTGTTCTGAATCATCAACATTGCTTTTTTTTAAGCTTCTCAACTTTTCACTTCTGAAACTAACTGCTCCATATTTGGACTTTTCCCACTATTTTCAAGGGAACTGTCCTCTGCACAGGTGAGCCTCTTCACAGTTCACCAGAAGCCAAATTAGCATCGAGGACTTAGAAATTCCTCCTTCCATCTTTAAATAATCCATTTTTCGTATTGTGATCCTCAGGGGTTCCCCCCCTCCCGCTTCATCTATGATCATCATCATCAAAGTTCTTTTCTATCTGCTTTGAAATCACAGCGTGACCGTGGAGGACAAACCCACTCCAAATATTGCACACCCCGTAATCACAAGGCATCCAGATTTTTTAATGGACCGATGACACACTACACAAACATGAATTTTTATCAAGACCAATTTCAACTTTGAGGACCGCACAGGGTGGGTTTTAAGATGATCCGCTCTTTTCTTGCCTATCTTCGTCAGGAACTCTTGAAATACATAAATTGGGTTGATGTTTCAAATCTTTTCACATATTCTATCGATTTGTGGTCAGGGAAACCGACCAAAAAACAATACAGTGTGACTTCCCAATGCGATCTGCCTTTCAAGAGAAAGTGGAAAGACCCTGACCCTCACCAAAAGTGATCCACGTGGCTCGGAAATCACAGCGTGTCTTGGTTTGGTGCAGATACAAGATTTGAGTGGAGCAATCTGACCGGCCTCAGGAAACCAAAGCTGAAGCCTTGCTTTGGGTCTCAACCGCAAACAGATTTTGACAGTTTTGACAACCTCTATCGGACATTTATCCACATAGAAACTAAACAAACCTCTACAGGATTTGGTACTTCTCAACTTGAGCATGTTTTCCCTCCCACACAGGCAGGGAGGTTTGCCCGCCAGGATCGGGCTGCGTTGGCAAGGCTGGGCAGAGCGGGTCACCCAGCCCTCGTTGCCTGCTCTCGTACCGCTCATTGATTTCTGAAGAAACAAAATACCCATCAAGCTCGATCCCTCCCCTCTCCTCGTACTCCCTCCAAAATTCTGTCTGGGACGCAAAAGTACCAGGAGTATTTCTACTAGCATCATGGTATAGCAGGGCTGAAAATTAATAAGGGAATCAACTAATTTCAAGTCAGCCTTAAAAGAACGAGTTTTTGTTAACTCTGCAGTTCCATTATAGCCTTTGGAACAGATTCCCGGTAGCCTAATTTCATTCATTATTTATCCTGGGCATTTTTGAAGTCCATTAATTATCTTTCATCAAAATGCAAACCCAAGCATAGTCGGGAGCAGGAACGCGCTGGATTCACACACCACACTCCTCTCACCAGTTCAACTTCTGAAACAACACAGGCTGCAGGAAAGATTTTATGCCTCTGTCACCGACGTGGCGAGGCCATCAAAAACGGAGTTTGGAGACACCTCGCTCCTAACAGAGTTGATATTATTTATAGTAGAGAAACCAAAGGCTTTCTCTGTGCCATGGCCATAAAACAGCCACCACCAGACTCCACGGCTGCAAAATAAGGTGGCCTAAAAGATGGCTTAAGATATTTAAACGTCAGAGAAAACAGCTTTCAACCGTGCAACACTTCCGACCGCCGCTGACATCAAGAATCAGTATTTCGTCTCCCTCCCGTGCCAAAACACTGCACAGAAGACCATGTCATATGGGAGGAAATACACCCAAATGTTTTAAAATTAGATCTCATTAACACAGGGAAATAGCACAGAAGTTGGCAAAAGGGATTACGCACACTCCAAAGGCTCAGCTGTCCTGACAGCCAAGCAGAGGGCACGGGCAGCAGAGAACGGGGAGGACTGATGGGCAGATCCTTCTCTCTCCTCATGTACTCCAAGGAAAAGCAAATCAACGTGTGTCAGCTGGGAGCTACCAGCAGCCAGACTGAGAGGCTCTCCAGGTGCCTTAAGTAAGAAATAGATGCACTTCTCAGTGAGGGATGGACGGGTCTAACTTCTCCTTGGAGAGCCCACCTGTGTATCAGCATTACCCTTCTCCTGAGAGATGCTCGTTTCTTACAGCAGGGCCATAAACATGGGCTAACTTTCATATCGCAGCGCCCAGGTGACCATCCTTCTAAATTCTGAAATCGCCAGAGCTCTTCAGAACCTAGGTAAATTAAGAGAAAGGTAAAACAAAGTTCTGTTTCAAAGCCTTACAGCCTGCTCTGGAGAACAACAGATGTTCTCCCCCCACCCTGTCACCCTCTCCTTGCCTGTGAGGGTAAAATAAATTCAGGGGTTTTCAAAAAGGGCTGAATCTTCAAATCATTTGTATCCACCAGAGACTGGGCAGTGAAGAATTGGGCTGAGTTCACGTAGAACAGCTAATTTTTCCGAGGCAGGAAAACAGCACAGTGTTGGAGAACAAGGTTCATCTCCAAGAACACAATGTGCCATCACCCAAAATCCTACGTGGCAGAGGAGAGTGCAGGGGCTCGGGGCTCAGCACACTGACATTTCAGACCAGTTCAGTTGGTGGCAGCAGTTCCAGATGAGTCTTTGTGGATTAATGGCTGGAGAGCAGCCCTGAGGAGAAGGACTGGGGAGTGCTCCTGGAGGAGAAGCTCCCCAGGAGCCGGCAGTGTGCGCTGGCAGCCCAGAAAGCCAACCCCAGCCTGGGCTGCAGCAAAAGCAGCGTGACCAGCAGGGACAGGGAGGGGATTCTGCCCCTCTGCTCTGCGCTCCTGAGACCCCACCTGGAGTCCTGTGTCCAGCTCTGGAGTCCTCAACACAGAAAGGACATGGACCTGGTGGAACGGGTCCAGCGGAGGGGCACCAAGATGCTGCGAGGGCTGGAGCCCCTCTGCTGTGAGGACAGGCTGAGGGAGCTGGGGCTGTTCAGCCTGGAGAAGAGAAGGCTCCGGGGAGACCTTGGAGCAGCCTTCCAGGATCTGAAGGGAGCTCCAGAAGAGCTGGAGAGAGACTCTTGGTCAGGGAGTGGAGGGACAGGACAAGGGGGAATGGTTTTAAACTGGAAATAGGGGAGATTTAGATTGGATCTCAGGAAGAACTTCTTTGCTGTGAGGGGAGGGTGGTGAGGCACTGGAAGAGGTTTCCCCGAGAAGCTGTGGCTGCCCCATCCCTGGAGGGGTTCAAGGCCAGGCTGGATGGGGCATGGAGCAACCTGGTGTGGTGGGAGGTGTCCCTGCCCAGGGCAGGGGGGGTGGAACTGGGCGATCTTTGAGGTCCCTTCCAACTTTAAACATTCTACGATTCTACTTATGCCTCAGTAAAATAAAACCAATGATCACCCTTCCCTTTCGTTTGACTCTCTTAGAAGTCGGCTCTACAATCAGTCCCCAGCAAAGACACTTCCCGTGAGTCCCACAACCCAAGCAAGAACCAACGTGCTTGGGCAGTGATGCAAAAACACTGCAGTGAGGCGACGGCTTCGCACCTCCCGCCGGGGGTACTGCGCCCAAGTATTTCTAACTGGCAGTTATTCCATTTAAGAGCTGCTAAACCCTCGGATATATTTATTACAAGGCGCAAAGCAATTCGTGTTTAAGTACTTCATAAAAGAAACAAAAGTAGTAGTGGAGGAAGAGTTAAATACTGTACTAAAAGGAAGAAACTACAACTAATCACAATTAAGAGGAAGTCCCAGGCTACTTAAATGCTACAATCCAATTATATCAGGTAAAATGAATTACTCCTTTAATGCTGACTTTATATGAAGATTCCTTCTTATTGCTCTCATTAATAATCATCAGACATCATTTTAGCCCATATTGGCTGCAATAACATTTCTATTAGCATCATAGTGTAGCAGGGCTGACAATTAAAATAAAAAATAAATCAAACCCAGAAGTGAATAAATGTAATTATAGTTCAGAAAAGAGCTTTTATGACTATTTGATTAGTCAACTGAACAGTACTTATCTTTTAAATCTTAAACTTCAGTTAAATGAAATTTTAGACTTAGGCCCTGAAAAAGTAGAGGCAGATGTTTTCTAGAGTTCTTTAGCTGTCTCACACCCATATGTGATGCACCACCTGAGAAGCATCAATTAAAATGGACTTACAGGGCTGCATATCATAGGAATATATAGAATTACATGGAGCATTAAAAAAAAAAACAAAAACCAAAAAACACCACAACAAAACCAACCACAAAGCAAAAACCCAAAGCAACAAACCAAAAACCCCACCAGACAAATTCTACTGAAGACATAATTTCTCTTGGCTGTCCCCCCACGGACTCCATGGGCCTCTTCATGCCTAGAGACCTTGCCACGGAAAGACATCACGCTACACAACACGAGACAAGAGCGTGCATCCTTGTCAGTTCTGCCACAACCCACCCCTAAACAGGGGGAGCCCCAAACTTCTCTGGGCACAGAATATTTCCCTTTCAGTAGAGGCTGCAGAACCGGACCCAGCGGTCACGGCACGTGGTGACCGGGGAGTTCACAGCGGACACCAACGCGCTTTGTGCAAGACCCAACAGCCCTTTCAAGGAGCCAGGAGGAGCTGTTCCAGAAAGGTGAGAAGTTCTTTATGGGCAAAGAACAACTAATTGAGGCAGCCTCCCTACGGCAGCGTGCGGAACACGGCCAGCCCCACTCAGCTCAAAGGGATGTGGGGACATCTGGAATCTTAGAAAACAAATATCTGATCAAGTATGCACCACTATCAAATTTTCTCCAGGAACACGCAGACATTTACTTCCAGCCTTGAATGTTTGATGTGGAGGGCCATGAAGATAATTAGAGGGCTGGAGCACTTCTGCTATGAGGACAGGCTGAGAGAGCTGGGGCTGTTCAGCCTGGAGAAGAGAAGGCTCCGGGGAGA
The DNA here is from genome assembly GCA_013398155.1 of Pedionomus torquatus. NCBI lineage: Eukaryota > Metazoa > Chordata > Aves > Charadriiformes > Pedionomidae > Pedionomus > Pedionomus torquatus. The sequence continues at coordinate 264,136 of VZRU01008300.1, forward strand.
CCTGCCGGCTCCTGTTGGGCTTCTCCTCCAGGAGCACTCCCATCATAACTTGCACTTTTTAAAAAAGCAAAATAGAACATCTAGAATTTCCTTTCTCTATGTCATTAGCACCACACCTTACCTTCTTCGTTAAAAAGAAATACTCCCTTTATCTCACAGTCAAAAAACAATTTAAGACCCTGCAATACCCATCTTGGGCACCCATCCTCCCCCAAACTGCAGATTAGAAAAATCCCTGATTGCCATGTCACAACAGCGTTCTCTTCAGGAGCGAGGAACGAACAACTTGGTGGAAGTTTCAACCTCACAGGAGGCTCAAGATTTGCTGAAGAAGCCTCAGTGCCTTCGACAGGGGGGCTGCTGTGGAACTGCGCTGCCATCCCCTAACTCCTTTAGGTCCCTTCAAAAACCCCAGGGTGGATCTACTTCTCTTCATTCATCACACACTATTTCACAGCCGCGCTTTTGTTTTCAAAGCTCTGCTCTCTTGGTTGCTAAAAGCTTCCCTGCTTCTTTTGGAAATGTCCAAATTCCCATTAAAAAACCAAACCAAAAAATGAGGTTTTAATTTCAATATAGAGAATTCTTTAAATCTTTGCAGCTTTGACTGTTGATTATTTTATAAAGCCACAGAGAACAGTTTACAAGGAGCCAAATGGGTAATCATTATTCCCCATCAGCAATGAGCTGTGACTTGCGTAAATTACATAATAAATTAGGTATTTTGAGATAAATGAATTTACAATAAACAACCACGGACTGAAAAGCTCTACTTCTTGTCTCCAAAGGCACAAGCTCTGGTTAAAATCAGCCACAGGTAGTTAAGTGATTATAAACTGTAAAAATAAATCAAGCTGATATAATTGCTCCAAGGAAAAAATTACCAACATATTTAAAATTTCAGCGGTGCACCTTTTCCCATATCCATTTGGCATTATCTAATTACCTTCACATTTCATTTCCATCAATGATATGACCTGTATTTTCCTTTTATAACTGTCGAGGAGGGGGGTGGGAGGGTGGAGTGAAGGACCACGGTGATAAATCAGCCTCACCATTAGGACCGAAATGGCTCATCGCTGCAGCTCTAAATGCAGGATTTATAAAGATGTCTAGGCCATATAGCACACTTGTGGACACCATAATAAATTCATGAGCACATTGCCAAGGCAAACTACTTCATTATGTGGCAGGCTGCTAGCCATTAATCTAGCAGAGAGAGATTCCTGGGAAACTGAGACTGCTTGGAAATTTATGCAGGCCTAAAGTTACCCATTTCATTATGGATTTAATCTGCTCTTTCTGCCAGAGTGCATGAAAGGTTTTTACAGTTTAGATCAAGTGCTTGTAACTCCCTATTTTATATTATTTCTTCAACAATAATGTCCTAATTTTCCTCTCAAAAACTATTCAAACTGAATGCCTTCATGCTTGCCTTCCTCTAGTATTACACTAGATAAAATATTTATACAATCAATTGACAAAGAGCAATTTTTTTTCCCTTAAATGTTCCATTAACATGTAAATTTTCATATGATCTTTATCTCATAGGCAAAATGTGCTTTGAAATGCCCACCTTCTTCCAGGCAGTTAACCCTTTTGTCGGCCGGAAAGAATCCAGATCAAAACAGACTCGGTGGCCTCATTTCTAAAGCCCCTAAAGAGGTCCTGTATTTAAATTGCTATTCATTGAAAGGAGATGTAGCTCCTAAAGTAATCTGCTTTCCTTTTTTTCATGGCTCATTCTCTCTCTCACACACATGCACAAAGACAGATAGACATGCATTTTAAGTCCGATTGCCATAAATAAGGTATTTTAAATTACTGTTTTCAACTCTATAATAGAGCTCAATAAAATGTCACTAATAATGCAGAAGATTCCAGATGATCTTGTGAGAGTCTGACACACGGAATTAATGAGAACAGCTACAAAAATAAAACTTATTTATGTTGAAGTGAGTAGTTGCAGATTCCCAGCCTCCGTAAATACAGATTTCTTCACATTCCAGGTGGCCCTGTTTGTTTATGGTCATCGTACTTATGGTACTGAGGAAGAAACTTTGGCCAAGGTGCTTTCAGCGATTTGATTCTTACAATGACAGGTAACAGGAAGACCAATACCAGAAGCTGGAATAATAATGATGTGAACAACAACCACAAAAAAAATGTTCTTAACTAATCCGTTTTCATTTATGTTTTTCTTTCCTGGTATCACCTCACTGGAACTTCTGGCCATGCATTTGGGAGAACACTCCAATGGGTGTTGGAAATGGGTCTAAAAAGCTGCATTTGCATGGTGGTTCTCATTAAATGAAGTTAATTTTCATGGAAAAGCGCTTCCCGTGGATGCCTTTGAAACTGTGACGGTGAACACCTTCTGCATCCTTCTTCTTAGTCCCGGTAACCTCCTATGTCACCAAGCACCCAAGAGGCACCAGGCAATAAATCCATCCCCAGCTGAGGGCCAACCTAGAGCCATGATTGTCATAACACAACTTTATCTTTCACATCAATCTTAATATTAAAAGATTGTTATGGAGCAAGAAAACACACGAGAAGAAGTCACACATGGAATGTCTTCCTTCCAATACAATTTCCCTTGCCTTAGATGAGAAGCGTGGCAGGTTGTCTTGCCCACTTCAAACTAAAACAGTTTTTCCCCCCATCAGAAGAATCCGGGGTTATAGGACAACTGTACATCTGATACCAAAGAGGTGCATTTTGGTGATAAATCATGGCCTGGTCTTTCAGACAGGCAGATTTGATGAATAAAACTTCCACCCACACTAAAGTATCTCCCTGGTAAAGCTTACACTCTGAATAGCAAACCTATTTGGAAAAAAAAGTCCAAACCCTTCCTTTCCTTGGCAGATGAAGTCTTTGCTGCAGAAGGCCGCCTAGATCTATTTTGGTTTTTTTCTGCTTACACCTAATAAAGGGAAACTACCTTTTATATAATTCATTCTTCCTCTACCAAAGAGAATACTGAACTCGGGAAGGGCATGATCTCCATATCACAGTGGAAAAAAAGATTCATGCGCAGAGGTAGAGGTTCAGATTCAATAGCTCTTTACATCTCTCTGGCTTGCAAAGACATCACAGTCCACCTGGGCTTCCTCCTCATGTTCATGCTAATCTACACGTTCCTTTTTTCTCCTCCTTTCCCCCAAATACTACCTACTTGGGTTCTAACAACAGGGGACACACTTTCAACACAGGGGCGGACTCTGTTGAATTCCCCTGTGGAACTCAAGTGGAATTAAACTAATCCTGAAAAGGCTGTAAATCACCACCAGACATTTAATTTTACTTAAAATTACGTAACAGTAATGCATGATAGATGTTTCACCTGAACACAAGAAACAGTCAGGAACATGCGAGGGACTAAACAATGAATTTGAACTGGCTCAGTAAAAATCCAGCTTTTTCCAGCAGAAAGGGAGATTCTGCATCAAGCAAGGGATTAGCCATAAAATTATTTTTAATACTTTCCATTTGCTAGAAGTCAAGGCAGACAGACATCTTTCACACAGCCCTGAACCAAAGAAACCTAAGAGTTGGCTGCACAAGCCTCAGCCATGGTCTATTACAGTAATAATCCCCAAACCATCGCCTTAATGTTCCATTAGCCCTTCGCAGTTTCAGTTGCAATCTGGATACTTCAGGCATCAGAAAACAGCTATGAACATCTCCAGACCTTAGTAGAGGTGCTCTACTCTCCGTGCTGCTGACGTGTGTTACAAATGAACAATGATGACATCCTCCTAAGATAAGAAAATTACGTTTGGTACAGCATTGGTCAGGCATTTCTCACTCTGTGCTTGTGAGACCCCACCTGGAGTCCTGTGTCCAGCTCTGGAGTCCTCAACAGAGAAAGGACATGGACCTGGTGGAACGGGTCCAGCAGAGGGGCACCAAGATGATTAGAAGGATGGAGCCCCTCTGCTGTGAGGACAGGCTGAGGGAGCTGGGGCTGTTCAGCCTGGAGAAGAGAAGGCTGCGGGGAGACCTTGGAGCAGCCTTCCAGGATCTGAAGGGAGCTCCAGGAGAGCTGGAGAGGGACTCTTGGTCAGGGAGGGGAGGGACAAGGACAGGGGGAAGGGTTTTAAACTAGAAGAGGGGAAATTTAGATTGGATTTTAGGAAGAACTTGTTTGCTGTGAGGGTGGTGAGGCACTGGAAGAGGTTGCCCCGAGAAGCTGTGGCTGCCCCATCCCTGGAGGGGTTCAAGGCCAGGCTGGATGGGGCTTGGAGCAACCTGGGGGGGTGGGAGGTGTCCCTGCCCAGGGCAGGGGGGTTGGAACTGGATGATCTCTGAGGTCCCTTCCAACCTTAAACATTCTATGATTTCTCCAACTAATCAATCTACCTTGAGACAAGGCTCCTACATGCAACCGGGATGCATCAAACCTAAAGGAAACGACTCTTCAGAACTTCACTGCCAGTAAAAACAAAGCCACAAACAACACACATCTCGGCCACATGCAGGAGAATTCCCTCCTGGAGACAATCACTTGGATAACTAGAAGTTTAAAAACGTTAAATTTAGGTCATCTGATGAGTTTCGCATAATTGGGAGAAGTAACACTTCTTAAATGGATTCTAACATGGAAAGCAATGGTTCTCAAAGTATGAAGACAGGCAATTTACTCTTCAAGAAAAAAAAAACACCTTTAAAAAAAATCCCCAATCAAGTAACATATATAGGTATCTTAAAAAAAATAATAATAAGCACACTTTGCTTAGAAGTCACTGAAGATCATCTCTGGCATCAATAAGTATCCAAGTATCCATATCTTTCACTACTACTTTAAGTTTTTTCTCTCTTTCTTTTTTTTTTTTTTAATAGCATTTTTCTAATATGCCTTCTTTTTCTTCTCTCTCTTTTTTTTCTTGTACAGCATTTCCTTTATCAAAGCTGGCACTAAACCCAGACTCTCAAATATTTTGAGGGCCCCAGCCAGAGGTCCACCCCAAGAGTCTCCCAGTTAATTCCAATGAAGTGTGGCTGTTTCTCTGAAACGCATCACAAGTCCATCCATCAGACTTCCAGAACACCCACAGCAGATGAGTCCTGGTGGGATTTGAAGTCACGGACACCAGGGCCCCACCAGAACACCCTGAAGTCCCTTTACAGACGTGACCCACTGAAATGACCTTGCTTTGGGACTTGTCACGCAAATGGGAAACATTTTACAGGTTCTCAGAAAGGTCAAGCCCAAGCTAAGTAGAAAGTCTTCCCTCCAACGCTTGTCATTCTCACCTTCAGCAGTTTGAGGGCTTTGGGACTAAGCTGCTACAAAGCCCTGCAACGCCGTGTTCTTCCTGGGATACCCTAAGCAAATAAGCAGCTGATTCTCCACACCCTCTGTTTCTCAAGACTTTGGATGTATCTGGCTATACAACAAAAATAAAATTCCACCAGCAAGCTGAACAAAATCCAAGGTTTTAGCTAAATTCAATCCATTTAGGCCAATGCAAATACAGGAAATATAATACAGCTTAGCACTGTAAAAGCATATAAAACCTACAAAATGTTTCTGGAGGCAGTGGTCCATGCCAAAACGCCAAGAATAATATGTCCAATAATACAGATACTTTTTTTTTTTTTTTTAAATGTAGACAACACAACCCACAAGGGTCACATTTGTGTATTTAAATTGGTATCACCGGCACCACCTGTTCCAAAGGAGATTAATGAGATACTATAACTTATGTATACATCAACAGTGAATTACATCACAGTCAAGTTCTTGGTAGAAAGATATGCTTTAAGACAACCAACTCGATAAAGTACGTGGGCCCAGATAGAAGGGGTCCTGCCTAATTTCTTCAGCTTGATGAACACACCGATCACAACCAGGTTGCTGCCTTTCTACAGACACCCACTGATGGCAGGGACAAGGCTCTTTCAAGCCCTCAGCAACTTGATGGGCCTAAATTAATAGATGGCCCAAAACAATTTAACCTTTGGGCTTGTGCCTACCTTGTTTCTCACTTACTGGTGAGTGCCACATGCCTAGAGCCTGCTGGCGGTATGTGGGTACCAGTGACAGGAGAGCAGCCGTGGTGGGGACAGCGATGCTCAGTTCTCACCTGCCACGTACCCAGCAGGACCAGGGACATGTTCTTTCACCCAACACGTCATGCTGGAAGTTTAACCAAAGCTCTCCCACAGACCGAGATGGACTGACCCGCGCAAGCCCAGCAGGGTTGAGAGTTGCAGGTCTCTGCTGGGCACCTCAAGGGTTGTCTGCTCAAGTCCAGGTTTAACATGAGCTCTGTCAAACACCGCATGGTGCTGTTAGTTCCTCTGTTATATATTGAATTCCGGTAGAGTTACAGCCAAAAGAATGCCAAAAACTCATGGGCTTTTAAAATAAATAAGCAAAGTCAACTTCAAGTTGTTTTCTGACAGCACCATCTTAATTGCAGTTTCCCCGTCTAAACTGCTCCAGACTGCCAAAAAGCTGTTTAGAGAGGCTGATCACACCGAGAAGAGGTGAAGTTACCCCTTCCAAAAGCCCGATCATCTGCTAAGAAGCGATTCCGAGCAGCTCCAGGAGGGCAGCGCCTCCGGCACTGCTAGCGCAGCCTGCTCAAACTTTGGGGGGGAAAATAAAAAAGAAAAAAGAAGAGAGTAGATGATCAGAGCTCCAAGGTGAAAGCTGCCAAGGCTTCCTTACCAGGGGGTAGAAAGCCATACGAGTTTAAATACTTCATGTTCAATGAAAGCTGCGTCTTTAAACTGTTGGCACGACTGGTCCTTCAGGTTGCTGAAGTTAAACTAGGTTGGCATCGCCAGAAAGCAGCAGCGTGTGCCAGCGAGCGGGTCCCCGAGTAGGTGGATGGAGGAAGCCCTGGCACACGCCGCTCCTGAACGGATGAGACGCCACAAAGGAAGGTAACAAGGCCAGAAAGGATGATTTCTCCCGTGATTTTAGATAAATCCTGGAACAGAGTGAACGAGGGAGCGTGTGAAAGAGAGGTAGGTGATGCGGTTGGCACGGCATCACTGAGCTAAACGCTCGGGCGCTGAAGGGATTTGAGATTTGCAGCGGATTCTGGCCTCGTGCAAAAGGGCACAACCACCAACCCCGCTCGCTGAGCCGTTACCGCGGGGTCGTTTGCTGCTTCTTGCTCGCATTAATGGCAGAGACGAGGGCTTTCTCAAAAATCTCTTTTAAAATGAAAAAGAAGCATCTCATCTACGGGCCAGAATTTAGCCTGCAAACATCTTGGGGTGTCTGCTGTCTCCGGCAAGGCAAGCTGGGCGAGGAACACACCAAGGGCACCGGGCAACTTCCCAGTGAACGCTGCAGTTATTGCCATCTACTGCACTGGTCTTTGATTACCACCACAAGGCAAGTACAGCAGTAATCGTAATAAACACATCATTGAATTTTGACCATACCTTTCCATTTGAAAGGCTCCACACGTACAAACCTGCCTCTGAAACACTCCCATAGTTTGCTTCATTCCCTTTCCTTACGGGGCCAAACTCCTCCAGCAGAGGAAATAAAAGCTCTTGCCACGCTCCAGCTGAAGATCTGGATACCCAGGGCTGATTTCCCAACAGAACCACACCGCCTGCGAGCACGACCCAAAACTTTCACCCACCTTATCATAAATGGCAGGATCCTGGAGTTCCCGATGAGTTAAACCTGAAGCAATGCTCTATGAATTTCACACAGAGAGGGAAAAGGAAGACATAAAATAATTACTGGGTTCGTCAGACTAAAAATAAACGTAGAAACAGACTAGCTTCTACAACCTGGATAAAGGCATTCATATTTGAACGCATTTATAGTATTATGCATACAATATATATATCCTTTTGGTTTTTTACTCTGAGGTTTAAAGAAATTCTTTGTCCTGCCATAGCCAGACGCTTATGTTATATCTTAGCCACAAGAGAGTAAAGCTGCCATATGTATTTGTGTACCAGACTGGGCTCACAACGGGGATCCCTTAAACGTACTCACTGGGAAGTTTCGGTAGCCCTAGCATGAAATTATGGGAAGGGGCAGCCCTTCCCCAAGAAGACTTCCCCACAAAGCCACCCTTCCCCACGCACTCACCTCAATAAAGGGTTTCCCACACCAAAGCATGGTCTGAGAACCCCGTTTATTGTTACTAAAACCCTCTGACTGGAAAGAGAATAACCTCCCCCTCACCCCAAGGATCCTTCTCTCCCCCCGCCAACCCTCTCCCAGTCCTCATCACTGGTTTGCTCTGGGTAAGTTCTCCACTCCACCCCTTGAGCTCTGAACATTGAGGATGGTGGAATTCTTTTCCGAGGCCGCGGTGCCAGGAACTAACGACATGTGAAATACTCCATCCCTGCAGGTTTGCCTGCTCAAACATTTTCTAAATAAATAAATAATTAAAAACGGATGGCGCGCGCCGCATCCCAGCCCTGAATTCCCGCAGCAGCTCGGGTCCTTAAACTGAATCATTTGCCTCAGCTTGCGTATTGCAAAACCCATTCAGCAAAAGATTATGGGCCTTTAAGTGCCATCCAGGCCTGAAATACGACTCCAGGGCTTTAGGATGTCAGAATTGAGAATTGCTAGCGAATATTCTGTTCTGGCAGTACTAAAACTACTGTTATTTAGCAATCTGGGAGCAGGCAAATGGGGGCAGGGGAGAGAAACAATCTGACAGAAGGGAAGGACTATAACTTAGCAGAAGCAGAGGGGCAGTTTTCATATGCGGCTGCATCAATTCTTTATGGAATAAAATGCATTTGTGAATCAAAAAGCGGATGCAGATTTATATTCCCACTTAAATCTGCCAAAAGCGAGTAAATGAATACCGGGAGCTCATTTTAGTTCAGGGAACAATTTACGAGGATACGTGGGTGGGTGCAGGTACGCTACGGGAACAGTCTCAAGGGGAATTAGCAGCTGCTTCAGCTCCTCATAATGAAGAATAAATAGACTAAACTGAAAATTAGCAGCACCTCATTAAATGTAAAACCATCCACATATAAAGCATCTAGGACTCAATCCTTAAAAAATTCAGAAGGTGCAGCGTAACATGAAAGCCAAAGGAGCTTTTGTCATTCCATCACAAATTATTTAGGCTTAGACTGTAGCATCAAGCCAAAGCTCAGAGTCGGAGCGGTTGTGAGCCACTTCCCTGGTGAAAGTTGCCTTCTGACCTCAGGGGTCTTTTTTAGCCCTCTTCAGCACATCACAACCTCCACTGCACACACACCCCCATCTCCCTGCCCTGGTCCAAGCCCACATCTGTACTGAGGAGAAGCAGTCCTGCAGGCTGTGCCCAGCCAGTGCTCAGGGATTACTGGTACCTCCACTCAGCTCCAAGAAAGCCCAGATGCTCCCAAGTTTGGGCAATGCTTTTGGGGCTCCTCCTGTAACTGTTCCTCGCTGGAAGCCAGCTCAGGATCTGTAAATACACCCAAAACCAAGCCTGAAACAAGCCCATTTCCATGGATGTTGCACGCATAAAGGGAAATTCGGTACCAAGAAGTACCGAGTGAGCACCTGCACCTTCCACTCTTCTAGCTCCACCTCATCTTCTCTCTTTTTCCTGCACATTAACAGAGGCAGAACAAGGTCTGTGGGTTCCTATGACTGTCTACAAGCAGCACTGGTGGAGCAGCTCGAATTAAGAGCCCCAAAGCAGCAGCAGCACCCAGGCAGTTTTAACAGCAGAGTCAGAATTTCTACGTATTCAAGTTCCCTCCCATTCCTTTTCAGCTGGATGACAGAACAGGAAAGCCAAAGCAGAGGGACAGGGTATCCCCTTGTCCTTCAGGGGGTTACAAGCAAGTGGGATTTGGCTTTAAGTGCACTGCACAGCTTCTCGTCCACCTACAAGCTACATGTTTCAAACTCGGGCATCAGGGATTATTGGACTTCACAACACACAAGATACCCCCCGACACGTGTCCCTGGTGAACAATGAGCTTAATGGTCTTGCTGCATTATCGGAGTATTGATAATCCTATTAATGATACTATTGTCCTCTAGAGGATAACTCTAATTTTTCATAGTCATTAAGCCTTAACCTTACTCAGTATTATAAGAGGACTAACAAGTCTGAGAAAACAGTCCCATAAGATGATATAGAAAAGTTGTCCCTACTGCATGTAAAAATGCAGCAAACGTTGGCTGCTACTAAAGAATTGCACCGTGCCCTTAATCGGTTTAGCTATTTGAAAAAGCACCTTTAAAACAGATGATTGCTGCTTCAGAACTTTTTAGAACATGAAATATCTACGTCTCCTTGTTGCAAATTTCAAATTTGAACACTGTCCTATCTCAAAGTAGGTGGTTTCCTGTTTATCTACAGAAAAGGGAAAGAAGGAGATTTTCAATGAGAATGTTTCCCTCATTTTGTCTTTAAGCTCCAGATGAAAGTTTCCCTAAAGGAGGGGGCCAACCTTCATTGCCCCCATTTTGGAGTCTCCGAGGTAATGGATACTCACAGGTCTGACTTTCAATAGTCTTTAAACACATCTACCATCAGGTCTTTCAGGGACATCTCAGTTTGGGTTTGTGAACCCCAGCCACTGGGATTTCTGGCATGTTTGAAACTCCAGGCCCACTCGAGCTGGGTTTTTCTGTTCAAATCACAGTGGCTTCATCAGGAGATTAAATACTGATCACCCAGCTCGGAGTTAGATACGACAAGCAGGACCATATATTTGTCTTATAAAAATCCAGCCCTTTTTAATCCTTGCCACAGCAGAGATCACTGTCTAGTCTGGAAGAACTCTGCCAATAAATTGTTTGCCAAGAACAAGCTCTGGTCTACGGTTAGTGCCAGAGGAAGGGCAGTGCCAGGTAAGCCATCTTTGATACTCTGCCTTTTAGGTTTCCTGGGAGAACCGATACTCAAGCACTCTGCTTAGCTTATGAGTTTGGATGGGAGTTACACCACCAAGTGACTCTTGATCTATATGCACTTGAAGCCTACAGGAGAGCTGGAGAGGGACTCTTGGTCAGGAAGAGCAGTGATAGGACAAGGAGGAATGGTTTTAAATTGGAAGAGGGAAGATTTAGATTGGATCTCAGGAAGAACTTCTTTGCTATGAGGGTGGTGAGGCACTGGAAGAGGTTGCCCAGAGAAGCTGTGGCTGCCCCATCCCTGGAGGGGTTCAAGGCCAGGCTGGATGGGGCTTGGAGCAACCTGGTGTGGTGGGAGGTGTCTCTGCCCAGGGCAGGGGGAGCTGGAACTCAATGATCTCCAAGGTCCCTTCCAACTGTAAAAATTCTAAGACTTCTTCAGAAAAGACTGGAAAATAGACAGCTCTCAAGAAAAATCTAAGACAGAGGGCTTACATCTTCAGAAAAGAATCAGCAAACTCATCAATTTACAAAAGTTGTTAAACTGCCTCAGTTCTGACTGCATATTAAAGTGACCCAGAAAATAGTCACCAGCATCCTGGCCTGGATCAGGAACAGCATGGTGAATAGCACTCAGGAGGTGACCACCACCCTGTACTGGGCACTGGTGAGGCCCCACCTTAAGTGCTGTGTTCACTTTTGGGCCCCTCACCATAAAAAAAGACCTTGAGGTGCTGGAGCGGGTGCAGAGAAGGGCAATGGAACTGGTGAGGAATCTGGAGGAGAAGCGGCTGAAGAACTTGTGAGCTGGAGGGTTCAGCTGGGAGAAGAGGCTGAGGGGAGACCTTCTCAGTCTCTACGTCTCCCTGAAAGGAGGGTGTAGCCAGGGATGTTGGTCTCTTTTCCCAAGGAACAGGCAATGGCACAAGAGCAAACAGCCTCAGGTTGCACCGGGGGGGTTCAGCTGGATATCAGGACAAATGTTTAGACTGAAAGAGTTATTAATCCTTGGAAGGAGCTGCCCAGGGAAGGGGTTGAGGCACCATCCCTGGAGGGATTTAAAAGATGGGTTGACACAGTGCTGAGTGACATGGTTTAGTGATGGGTTGTNGTGTTTTCATTAGTTTAGTTTTTTTAAACTCTTGAATCTCTTTAATTTCTTCCTCTCCTCTCTTTCACCCAAAGTGGGGGGACACACACATCTGTCAATCAGGTTTTGGTAAATTTGGCTGAAACCACGACAGCTAGCGATTCACGCTGTAGCAGAAGGGAAGTTTCTCCCTAGTCCAAAGATGCCTTCATCGCACAAATTCACGCGGCGTTAACAGCACGTGTTGGAACAGGCATGACCAGAATTAAGGAGTAACTTAAACCCATCCCTTACATAAAACATACGTAAAAATATTTTGCAGCTTCGCATTTTTGCGGTAAATATTTCAGTTTAAGGAAACAGTGCTAGATACTCAGGGTTTGAGTTTCCAGATGTTTAGAGAGTCAACATGACTGAGCCCTGCGGTTAATGCTCTCGATGGCACCTACTGTATGTTAACACACGCAGCCGCCCGAGCCCTTGCAGGATCAGACCCTTTCTTTACCCATTACCTTCATAAATACGAAGGCCAGCAGGGACCATCGCAGCCTGAGCTGACCTCCCGCATAAAACAGGCCATCAAATTTCAAATGTAATATCGTTAGGGTTCTCAAACTGATAACAGCAGCAAATACCCCACGGAGACTTTAAAAATGTGTCAGGCAAATTTACACACAGAAGGTATGCTTTGATGTGTCGCGCTGAAACATCACCAGAGCTAAGCTCATTCATGCCCAGAAGTTCCTGGATTGTTGGTTTGGGTTTGTTGGGGTTTTTTTTACATTTTTTTTTAAAAGCTATTCCTGACAGACTACTGCTTCGGGGAAAGCTGAAAGGACTGTTTATTCTTCTTGTCTGCTTTCTTAATATTTTTAAGCCCCTCTCCAGGCAACGACCTAAGATTTTTTTTTTTCTTTCTGTTATTTACTTGCCTGCAATGACTGGGAATGTGGTGCCTGAGGGTTCTGCTGCTCTCCCAGGACAGACACTGACACGGCATTTTTTAACCCTTGCCAATAGCCTCAATTACGTTGTTTTTTCTCTCCTTTTTAATTACTTTTAGCTAAGTAGGCTTGAAAAAAAACCCTCCAATTAACCCTTCCTAAGATATTTCAATTTGTATTAGTATTTAAACCATCGAATCACTTATGCCATCACCCAAATTGGCTGAGTTACAATTTTCTCCTCAGTGAAAAAATTATTCCTCGATAATCATTAGTGTCATCAAATTACAATCCCATGGAGAGCCACATCAGATGAATATGCCACGGAACACGAATATAATAATTGTAGAAGATGAATGGCAAGCTGCCCTTGACTTGCTGGGGCTCTAGTTTCTTATCCGTTTTTGGTATATTTGCCTGTTTTGAGGCTTTTGGTAATATTTTTGTAATATAATATTTGGTAATATTCACTGGAAGGTTGAAACTTCTTTAAGGAATCAGTAACAGAGGAGAGTATTGCCTTCTTGATACGGGCTCTTTCTCCTACAGCCATCCTACTGACGTGCCACCTCCCAGCAGGGGCCAAATCAGCCTGAGCTCCGCCTGACCCAGACCCTGTGCCACGAACACGTACCAAACCCCATTTTTCAGGGTAACCACAAGTTCGTGCAATACTGAGGGGTAAGGGATGTTTGGGTAAGTGATGATGTGTGATAGCATCACGGCATGAGATACATGATGGTTCCCCTATGGAGGCACTGGGGCTTTGGGAGCTGGTATGGAGTTGGGAGCAGGAAAGCCTCGTGAATTCTATCAGCTCCCACCCATTACATATTCATGAGTGTGGGCTGATATGCAAGAATTTGGCTCAGATCAAGCTACCTTGACTGACGGGCTTTGGACTTCCAGCCAAACAATTCTTACAGCTGAACGTTTTCCTAAATGTGAAGTGATTTATTTAAGGAGATGTTTTCAAAGTTATCCAGTTACTGAGACTTTCTGGATCATATTGCAGCTTTAAAAACTTGGCACCCTCCTGCCCCCCCCCCC
>VZRU01008300.1:280539-297870 GCA_013398155.1 Pedionomus torquatus
TGGAAGGAGGGAGGGGCCATCTCTCATCCTGGCTTTGGTAAATTTGGCTGAAACCACAACAGTAACACAGTTCACTCACCACTGAGAATTTAAAGTCTTCTTCTTAAGCTGCATCTCTAAAAGACACCTATAGAAAAATAACTCTGCTTTTGCACAAGCTCCTGTAAGTCAGACGCAAATTGAGGCTACTTCCCTCTCACACAATGGTGTAGGTTCTTCCACCCAGACCAAGCACCGAGATTCATGGTGTATTTACCTTATGCCTAATTTTTAAGCGTGTTAAATCCTTCTACTCCCATTAGTGCTCCCATGAAATATTAACTTGGTGTAATAACTAAATATTCCCAAATTTTTTCCTTCCCCCGCTGCTCCAGAGCCTCCCAGTAGTTCCAGGCTCTCAACAGGGCAGTAGCTGTGTACTCCTGTCTCCCTTCCACAGACAGATGCTCCACTCCTTGACCTTGTGCCACGAGGGCTCTCCATCCCTTCAGGCTTCTCCCTAGAGTTTCACAGCCTTGGCAACTGCCCCGTTTTAGAGGGACTCTTGGAAAATTAAGTCTCTTGTCCTTTTTCCCCAACTTGGCCTTGTGGGTGATAAATTTTTTTTATCGGATTGCAGGTTCTCAACCTGACCAGGAGTGTTCTGGTCAGGTGCTACCAAGGAAATAGCTCCACCAATAGTCAAGAAAAAAAAAAAAAGAGTATCAAAAAAGACCATCCATCCGAGGAATATTTAATGTTCCAGTGTTATGACCAAGCTGCCATCATGAAATTATGGTCCTTGCTGGAGCTCTAGCCAGACAGGGAGCCACTGCCTCTGAAAGTACTTACTCCATGAACAGAACCAAGGAGTTCTGTGACAAGACCAAGGAGAAAACTAAAGCTTACACAAAATTATTGGGTTTTTTGGTTTTTTCTTTTTTCTTTTTTTTTTTTTTTAAAGGATTAGACACTGTATGGATCAAAATGACAACCTATCACATTTCTTACAAAGTAGACCACACTGCTATCCTTGTGCAACCTCACTTTGAAGGCACGTGACCCACAGGATCTGAACACACATTTTGTTTGTTGGGGGGCTTTTGCTGTTGTTTCTGACAAGCAAGAAGTACCTTTCACACAGAATCCATCTTAAACTGCATAGTTCCCCTCCTCAAGTTTTTCCCCTGGTATTTCAATTTCTTTTTTTTCCAAACGATGTGTTTTCTATCATGTCAAAACTGGCTGCTTTCCTCAGCCTTCCATCCCTACTGTGGATCACAGAATGGTCAGAGTTGGAAGGGACCTTAAAGATCATCCAGTTCCAGCCCCCCTGCCCTGGGCAGGGACACCTCCCACCACACCAGGTTGCTCCAAGCCCCATCCAGCCTGGCCTTGAACCCCTCCAGGGATGGGGCAGCCACAGCTTCTCGGGGCAACCTCTTCCAGTGCCTCACTACCCTCACAGCAAAGAAGTTTTTTCTAATATCCAATCTGAATCTTCCCTCTTCCAGTTTAAAACCATTCCCCCTTGTCCTGTCCCTCCCCTCCCTGACCAAGAGTCCCTCTCCAGCTCTCCTGGAGCTCCCTTCAGATCCTGGAAGGCTGCTCCAAGGTCTCCCCAGAGCCTTCTCTTCTCCAGGCTGAACAGCCCCAGCTCCCTCAGCCTGTCCTCACAGCAGAGGGGCTCCAGTCCCTGATCATCTTGGTGGCCCTCTGCTGGACCCATTCCACCAGGTCCATGTCCTTTCTGTGTTGAGGACTCCAGAGCTGGACACAGGACTCCAGGTGGGGTTTCACCAGAGCAGAGTAGAGGAGGAGAACAAGAACCATCTACCTCACTCTTCTGGTCACGCTGCTTTTGCTGCAGCCCAGGCTGGGGTTGGCTTTCTGGGCTGCCAGCGCACACTGCCGGCTCCTGGGGAGCTTCTCCTCCAGGAGCACCCCCCAGTCCTTCTCCTCAGGGCTGCTCTCCAGCCACCAGAGGCTCCAGCAGAAGCAGGCTGAGCACACTGCTCAGGGCTGGCCGGGGCTGTGCGGGGCCAAGAGCACAACGCAGGACTTTGCCCTGAGCTCTTGGAAGCAGCCAGGACATGCACACGAGGAGCTGTTCGTGGCACTGCCCCCTTCAACTTATTCTTCATCAACCTCAACAAACCTCCTTGTTTCGCCTTGATTTAAAGGACTGTTACGCACTGCAGCTCTCAGACACATTAGCCTGCAAGTGAGGGTAGAGAGGATTGATAAATCACCAAAATGGATTTCACGAGGGATAATTTCCATGGGCGGGGAGAGCACGTTCTTTGCGTGTCCTGAGAACACAAAGGGAACGCTTCATAAATCTTCAAAACATTTGCTTATGAATTAGGTTCTAACTTCAACTGATTTTACAACTGTAAAAGGAAAACTATTTATGCATAATGGCATTAACTCTTGTAAAAGCAAGGATTACTTATTCATAAATTAGAGTATCCTTTCACTTCACATCGCGTTCCTTGCGAATAACAACAGCTTCTTG
The DNA here is from genome assembly GCA_013398155.1 of Pedionomus torquatus. Lineage (NCBI taxonomy): Eukaryota > Metazoa > Chordata > Aves > Charadriiformes > Pedionomidae > Pedionomus > Pedionomus torquatus. The sequence goes on from VZRU01008300.1 coordinate 283,037, forward strand.
CTCAACTCCCGTGTAGCAGCGCTGCCTGGAAATACCGTGGTTTTATTATACACAGGAGTTGTGTGTATTACATACCAGTCCCAGCAACACGAGTATTCCGGCCAAGTCTCAGCCAGACTTTCGCTTTAGATTTCATAGAGAAAATTGGGGGGTTTTTTTTGCAGTTTTTAATGAGTAAACTTGAGTCGGATCTCCTTGCCAGAGACTTGTCACTCGAGTATCTTTGGATCTTTCCTCACTTTTGAGCTAAAAGCAGAAAAATCATCCAGATTTAGCAAAGCACAAACCAAGAAAAACTAAATTACAGTTTAATTGGGTGCCTGTGCTAGATACCTGGCAACACAGTGGCAAAGCTGAGGCCTGAATCTTCAACATCTCTACACATCACAAAATCATGCTGCCAGCGGTACGGAGTGAAAAGTGGCCATAAAATGCTCCCATATCACAGAGGTAATAGCTCACAGCACAGCAGGTACTAAATCCAGTATTAACTACTTACTGCACGGGGAGAAAGGGGCTAAAAATACCTTTTAAAGAGGAAGAGTGAGTTCCAAAGCCCTTACTGTGGCTTGACTAGGAGTCTTCTCACAATTCCAGTTCAGAAGACAACCAGAAAGAAATGGGGAGAGCAACTAAGCTTGCTGTGATCTGAAAGACCAACCCTCGAAGCCGTCTTGAAGAAGGCAAATTTCTCGCAAACCCTACGGCCGTACACCTACTGGCGTGTTCTCTCCTTCACTCGGCACCCAGCCTCACACACGGACTCAGCCCCACGCTTGCAATTAGACACTGGAAATTAACGCTTTTCGACCTCAGTGAAGCTACAGCACATGTAAGTCTTTGGGGCTCGGCTGTAAACCTCGCTTGCCGGCTCGCTCGTTCTCATTCCTGGAGATGCGGGACTGGGAACTAGAAGGCTTGGAAAGGCCAATTAAAAATTCTCAGTAGTCAGAAGGTCCACTCCGTTGCTTCTAGTTGCCTTAATTACTGTGGAAGCATCTTGGATAAATACCAGTGAGAGCCCCAGCAACTGGCTTTTGCATGCAATGAGGTTACGAAGCCCACGGCACGTTCTGGAGCCCCAGGAACAGCTTGGCTGCAAGAGGTGGCTGCAGCTGCACGTACCCTCCTACTTCTGCCCCAAGTCCAGTTAAGGCAACGCTTGCCCCAGATACCAGGTAATGCCTCAAAATTAGAGGAGATGGATTGGTCCTCTAGACAGAAGACTTGTTAATGCAAAATAATTTATGTGCAGCCATTTATAACAGGTGTTTAATCTGCGACAGCTTTTCTGGCCAGTGGAAATTCCATAGCCTTCTTTCTTCCTTGTCACCATTATAATACTTTTAAATGTTGTTTTTCTTTCCCCCATTAAAAGGAAAACATTTTTCAGAAGCAGTAGTGGGCTGTTAGGGCTATAAAACAAGTTTGCACAGACATGTAACACGTTGAGCCACAAGACACGACACAGCGTGTTTTATGGGGCAATTAATATTTGCCTTGGGAGCGCTGTGAGGTATGAAGCACTGTCAAACACACCCTGGTATATCCGAATGCAACTTGTAAAGCTGCATTTTGCTTCTTAAAAAATAATTATGGAATTAGTTAGCTGATTTTTACACTTGCACCAGCTAAAGAAGGGAACCATCCCACCAGGAGCTAAGCCCAGAGTAGAAGAACAGCACAAAGAAGCACCAGCAGAAGATAACACTCATTTCTGACATGCATTCGCATTCTCTGGTCTTGATTTTTGGGTGAACAATGCTGTGTCTGCCGGTACACCCTCATTTCCCTTCACCTCTCCTCTTATGGATCTTATTTGGTGGTTTGCTCTGGGCCTTTCTCAGAGTATTTCCCACCTGCATCCCGGTGCTGGGGATGCAGTGCAGGGCGTAGGGACATCACATCATTGGTCACAGCCCTCTTAAAATAGCTGCCCGTGGTCCACATTCATTATTTCTAGTCCTTGGTTGAACATCGTTGGTTCTAGCTGTCTGAGGGCTTGGAATAGGCAGCTGCAGCTTGGCAGGGGGGTAATCCTAGAGAGCTGTCTCCTCTCCTTGAGGGGGAGCCAGGCTGCCAGATTTGAGCCACCGCGGAGTGTATGGGCACAGCGGCCGTGCCTCAAATGCTTCACGTTTCCAGCAGCAGCCCGGCTCCCACCGTGCTGCACGGCCCCGGCTCTCAGCACTCCTGTGCTATTTCAGCAGAGCCCAGAGAGGCTAAAGAGACCCGGAGCGACCGCAGCCACCGTCGCCTCCCAAGCTCCACCGCTGCCCCGCGCGGGTGCAAGGCCAGCAGCAGCTGGAAATACAGGGACAGGGTCATTACACTTCTAAATCACACACACAATTAATAATGGAAGACACATATGATGCTTCCTCGGTTCCTTTCCCACTTTCTTTGCCTACAGTAAGTTTTCTCTTCAGTTTGCATGCAAAACCTCTGGGTCCTCACTGAATCACCGAGGTTGGAAGGGACCTTTTAAGATCATCTAGTCCAACCAATGGGGGGGAAAGAAAAAAAAACAAACAAAAAAAAACAAACAAAAAACCAAACAAAAAACGAAAACCACCCCCACAAAAATCCCAACAACTATAAACACCACCCCACCCCACCCAACACTAAGCCATATCCCTGAGCACCAAGTCAACTCCTCTCTTGAATCCCTCCAGGGATGGTGCCTCAACCCCCTCCCTGGGCAGCCCATTCCAACACCTGATAACCCTTTCAGGAAATAAATATTTCCTAATATCTCACCTGAACTGCCCCTGGCGCAACTTNTCTCCTTGACCCCTGTGCCTGCCACGGTCAGGGTAATGGTGCAACAAGTGCTCCCTGTGGTAGGAAAGCACGAGAGGTCCCTGGGTCACCAAGAACTCTGCCCACCCAAGCCCCCGTTGTACCGAAGCCCTGCCCCAGGAGAGGGGCGACCACCGTGGCACCCAGCCTTCTCACCCAGACCAGAACATCGGCGACACGGCCAAGAGGGCAAGCCCAGTCTCAAAGCTGGCCAGATGGCTTGGTGGCACACGAGCCAGTTGTCCCCCCCTCAATGTACACTCCCAAAAGTGGAGCTTACACATATGGCCTCCAGGTACCATTTTCTAACCGAGGGGCCGACAAGCTCCACGCAATTCTGTGTGTGACCGCTGCCACATGGAAGACACTATATTAAAGGCAGGCACAACGGGAAAATCGGAGTGAGGACTTCAGGAAATGCCAGGGGAGAGGAGAGACGTTCCTATACATAAACGCAGTCTGAAAACACTTCAACACAGGGTGATATCCATCAGTTAAAAGCTCAGACACCGAAAAAGTCAACACTGGAATGCAAACCCACCGCAGCTGTAACAGGGCACCGGGAGCAAAGCACGAGTCCTTTACTCCTCATCCTGTGATAACAGGAGGGAGAAGGAAGAACGAAGTTATAGAACTCCCCAGAGTCCCAAGGGATGTCGGGTTCTCCACGATGTCGGGTTCAGAGCCAGCTCCTCAGCTGCTATAAATCAGCGTCGCTCTGTGAAGTTCAGAAGGGTATGGAAAGCAAGGCCCTGGGCTTTCGCGCCTCCAGCCATGAGCCTCCCATGCTGCTGCTTTGCAGATTAAACCTCTGAAGCTGTGAAAAATGCTGTTTTCTCTGGGACGACACGTAGATTCATTTGTTAGTCTTACTGTTTGAGATCTAAAACTTTTCTTTTTTTTCTTTTTTTTTAAAAAAAAAAAACAAGGTTCTTTTAAAGCATGGGAAATAAACGCTAGAAAAAATAGCCTTTGATATGAGGAAACAAGGTTCACTTTGTCTCCAATGTTTCATTAATCACGAAGATAGTCTTTCAGATGAAAAAAAAAAATATTTGATGGGCACGGGGAGAACACAAAAAAATGTTCGGTTATCAATTGGAACCATGTCTCCTGGATTTTGAGTTCTTCACTAATTTACCCTTTTAGCAAAGACCTTACATTTGAAGTTTGCAATGTGGGTCTGACACACCTTTTTTGGCTCCAATTTCTGGGCTGGTTTAAAGAATCTCCTACAGCATCTACCAGTGCAAATCATCTTTTGTCAGAAGAAACACAGAACCGGAGGTGCACAGGTGAAGGATCCACATGTAAGAGCGCACTACTTTGTTCCTCCCCCAAAAAGGAGATTAAACCAAGCACAATCGCAGGTATCGCTACACTTACATATATATCTCAACGATTCTCAAAAATAATATTTAATGTCACATTATAAACTAAATCAGTGGAGAAAGCAAACATTCCAGAGAAGGAATCAGAGATTTAACACATTAAAACTGTTTTTCTTGCAATGTATTCCACTCTTCTGCAGAAGAGATAATGCCAACCCTACACTTGAAAGGGATGCTTGGAAAACGGTGCTTAAAAAGTTTCTTACCGCTTTTCTCGGTGAAAGAAGCCTTAAAAATAGGGACCACTGAATTTCTTTATAGCTGAATTCACAATTCAGTTTGTGAAGCACCGCATGTGCTGCCTGTTGGTACCATTAATTCTTTCTTGACACATACTTAGGAAGAGACTCCAAAGAGCTGCTCAGGCCTCCGTGGTACACCCGAGTAACCATACGTCCAATTAATGTATTGGAAAGCAAACAATAAGTTATTTTATATTACTGCTTCAGTCTAGGGATGTGAGTTATTGCTCTACTTTTCCGAAGGAAAATCTTCCATCTATGACGCTAATGGCCAGACTTCCCAGGAAGCTCTCTCCCAGGCCTAAGCTATGATCTCAACGCATAAATCCCAAGTAAATCACCAACATCTAGCCCATACATCTGTCCTGAGGGGCCAAAATTCCCTTAGTGTCACCCAGTAGACTCACACAAGTTTCTGGGATCTGCAGAAACCGCACTGGAAGTATTTTACCCACACCTGAATTGCTGGGGTGAAACACTACTGGCCAACTCAGCAATCCCACTCCTCACAGTGACAAGCAACCATCTCCACTTGGTTACCTAAACCCCCATCCCCAGCCACGAAATTCAGTGCAAGCTTCACTTCAGGGAAAGAGCTAGGTATTAACTTCATGATTCAATAGAATTAATGCTTTTAAGTAATCCCTACATGAACAACCTCCCCCAGCCACAAAGACTGAAACTCAATGAAGAAATTCAGAGAAACTCCAAACTCCCTCCAAACTAGCATAACACTTCAACAGAAGTGGAGTATTTTGACTGTTTAGTTTTGTGGACTATTATCATCCAGAGAAAGAAGACCACATAGCAGCTTTGACCAGCTGTTCTTGCTCATTTCTGCTGAGCTGAGACATTTTCACAGAATCTCAGAATTTTCAGGGTTGGAAGGGACCTCTGACATCAAGTCCAACCATACACACACTACACAAAATTGAACCCCACAAAACAAATCACCCAACCCAACAGTCTCGGCCACTAGAGCATGCCCTGAAGTGCCACATCTACATGGTTCTGAAATCCCTCCAGGGATGGTGACTCCACCACCTCCCTGGGCAGGCCCTGCCAGTGCCTGACCACCCTTCTCAGTCAAGTCATTCTTCCCAATATCTAATCTGAAACCCCCCTGCCCCAATTTCAGACCATTCCCTCTGGTCCTGTTGTTATTCCCTTGGGAGAAGAGGCCANGCTAAGAGGTCATATTAGAGTAGCACGAGTAGACCTTCAACCAAAGCAGGGCTTCTTGTGCTCACTTCATAACGGGATGCAGAACATTGTGTCATTCATCCATGGTAATGGGACCTTTTATTGCAGACTGGGGACTGCAACCGTGTATGAAATACAAATTACTCACCTGAGCCCCAAAAACCTCTTTCTGGGGGTTAAAGAGCAGCACTTCTTATCAAGGAGTCCCAGACCCACTCCCGCGATGGACACAGGACCACTGCTCTGTGCTTGAAGAGGCAAAACCCTTCCATTCCAGTCACATTTCTCCTTTCAGGATAGCCCTGGTGTTGCTGCAGCCAAGCACTGTGTGGGCACAAGCCACGACTGTTGGAGATGTTTGCTTTTAACCTCAAGTTTATTTAACCAATTCCCATCTTTCCATTATCTGGGGCTTTCCCCTAGGGCCAGGAGCCTGTACACCGTCCTCTGCTGGGAGTGGCAAGGTTACAAAGATAGTGCGAGTTTCCAGATACGGGTATTCGTCTCCAATAATCTGCCACCCCTGCTCACTAATCACAGTCACATTAAATAGATATCAAGAAATATCAATTTCTTTGATTTCTGAGGTCCAGTTAAACCATAAGATGTAAGCATAACAACTCCAGTACTTTTCCATAAAAAATGAGCATCTACATTCCTCCCGCATCCCATTAGACATTTTCACACGTATTAGAGATGACACACTGTATACTCCGGAGGTCAAAAACTTAAGGCAAACTGTCCAAGAATACCGAAAACACTGGTGGCATTTGACATAATTTATTGCACTAAAGAGCTGGGGAACAGGAAAAGGTTGATGTAGTAATAACATTAGCAGGAACTACAGTCCACACAAGCCAGCGCTAAATAAAGTGCCAATCAATAGCTCTTTTATTAGCAGGTACAGTCAATGCAAAGCAGGCAGGCCTGGCCAATTAAGCTTATCGACTGGCCAAAGAGTAGCAGGAAACATTCTTTCCTCAGTTTTGTTTTCCTTTCTGTAAGTGAGAAAGGAGCTCCAGTTTTATCACTGGATTCCCACCAAGGCATCTCCAGGAGTTCCTGTAGAGCAGAAAGGCTGACAAAAAGCAGGCTTGAGCTATCTCGGTATCCTTTAACCCAGGGTCAGCCTGGGAGCCAACACAGTCAAGGGTCACTTTCAAAGTAACTTCTTTTTTTTTTTTCTAGTGACTGTATGGAGAAAAAAATGTTGTTCTTCTAGACGAAGGTGAGGGAACAGGTAAAGGAAGAAAGCACAATCCCTTAGAAAGGCTTAACCATTAACAGTCCTGTAAGACCTTAGGAAATTGAGCCTATTTGTTTCTAATTCATATATGCACCACATGAACTCCGTAAACCTCCCAGCGTGGAGCAACTGGAGCGTCTTTCTTGGAGGTAAAAAGCCAAAACGACAGCTCCGGTAAAAATTAAACAGAACTTCAGTCTGGCATTGTAGAGTCTATTGAAAATAATAGGAGCTTTAATATTCAACTCTGATGAACTGTGCAGATGCAAATCGGGTATTTATTCACAATACCACCCTCCCTCGCTGCTCTGATCCCCCTTTCCTCCCTTATCTCTTTCAAAAGGAAAAAGAAGACCAGATAAGATGTGGGTTCTCAGCGTGATCAAATAAACACTGCGTGGCGGTCACAAGGAAGGAAAACACATTGGAGGGATGAAGGGCAAAGATTACATTTCACAAAGACTCAACACGCAGAATTAGCAGCCCAGATGCCGCTTTCCCGTTGTTGTAAGTCAGAGAGAATTCCTGGGGCCCGGCTCCCCAGCAGGGAGAGCATCGCATCCCATCCAGAGGTCGATGGGGATACAGCCCTCTGCTCCTTTCAGGATTCGATCCCTCATCTTATTACTGGCATTTAGAGAAGACAGCACCAGTTCACCAGGTTTATGTCCCTCCAAGCCCGGCACACTCAGAGCTTTGCAGGTATCTGACAGACACCCCAAAAAGTCTAGGGGAAGAGAAGGGAGATCCTTAGCATGTTTGACTACAGGCACAGAGGCACCATGGGACAGTTTTCAGATTCCTATCAGGCAGTTCCCCAGCTGTACCCAATTCAGAAAACATTCTAGCAATCTGCAAAAGTTGTCTTAAGTGTCAGACAGTCAATCCATTGCTAAAGCTGAAGGCAAGCACTGCACTTCTTATATTTATGCTGTTGGCTCTTTTCTCCTGCTTGCGCGTCACAGTTTTATCTAGAAGACCAAAAAGAGCAAATCAAATGTCTTCACATCCTACCTAAACGCCACGAGGTTCAGTCTTCCCAACCGCAGCTCAAAACAGCTCTGACTGTATGGGCTGCATCTCCACTGGTTGTTGCTGAAATTCATCACCAGTCACACGTGCACAGGTTGCCTGAATTCACTAGAGCAAAAAAATATCCCCTAACACAGTAAGCCCCTCGTGGTGCTGCTCGTCTATGATTGTGAGACATTAAGTACCGTACTCTCCTGGCCATAACTATGTTATATTTAAGCAGGGAAACAAGGCAACAAATAAAGCAAGGGATAACGACACAAAGCAGACATATCCATTTGGCTTTTTAAGTGACAGGTCATAGGAGCTTACAGAAGACGAGAGAGGAGTTCGGCTTGGACAGCATTAATAACTTTAAGGGGTAGCATAAAGTAGCCCAATTTTCCAGAAGCATTTATCAGTCAACCCCTTTGGTTCAGCTTTCCAGGAGGTCAGAGGCTGCAAAGCTTTGAAAAAAAGAGTCAGACCTTCAGCCAAAAGCAAGAGGAAAACGGTTTACTCGCTTCCCGGCTTCTCAGACCGAGAAGCAACCTCAGCTATTTTGTCCAAAGAAACAGTTTTGTCCAGCGCCTAGAACCTCTTTCCTGAATCAAATCTGGTTACCAGTCTCAGAGAGAGCTCAGTGTGTCTTTTGCATAGAGGCAGCTTGTTCCTTCATCTCCTTGAACAGTTGACATGCCAGACCCACGCGTTCTGTCCCGAAATATAAAGTGACTTAATGACCCGGGCTCATTGCTTGACATCAGGCTCAGACCTCTCCCAAGGGAAGGCACGTATCCTTGTGTTACCCCAGCACCGCTTTACGCCAACACTCTGCTGTGTCGCAGCAAGGACCCACCACAAGTGGAGACAAACATCTCCAGAAGGCCACAGGTCCAAGCTTTACCCCCCTTTCCGGGCGCCTCTCCCCGCACACCCAGCACCCTCTCACGGGGCACACGCAGCAAGGCCAGCTCACGGGTGGCTCTGTCAACTGCTGGTTGCTCCTGTCCCCGCAGGAGGGGCTCATCCCTCTGCAAGCGGCTCTGTAATGCCGAAGATGACATCCTCAGCTTGGGTCAACTGAACTGATCTAAATAACAGGCTGAAAGCCTTTATTCAAAGTAAAGCTGTCCAGGAGATGCATGGGGACTCCCGTCTTCAAGCTTTCGTCAAGCCAAGCCTGAGTTCTGCTGTACAGCTCTTCTTCTGAGACTTCGAGGGCAAAGTGTCTTTAACTCACAACACCCAGACGTTCACCCCGGGCGCTCCCCTGTAATTCTTGGGTCAGCCAGGGCTCTCACACGTATTTAGGTTAAAAACTCCAACCAAAACTTTGAAGTCTGACTAAAGGACCTAACTTTATGTCCTGATTTGAGGTAAATAAAATCAATTTTCCTGTTCAGTAATTTTATTTAGTTAGAAGAGGCCCAGCTAAAAAAAACCTCTGCCATTACCAGCACCTTGTTCAGAAACTGCTCACTCTCCCAGCGATGAGACCTGATGACCCCAAGGGATGGTGCAGAGAGGCCCTTGCTCATCCTCATTGCTGGAACAACCAAGGGCAGGGAATTGCCTTATTTGCCCCGTTGGAGGGTGGGAAGAGGAAAAGCCTCGAGGGGTCACCCCTGTGGGGAGGAGGGGACAGGACAGGGGACCCAAACCTGACCCACTGGGGGATTCCATCCCATCCACATCATCCTCAGTAGAAAAGCTGAGGCATCAAAGGGTCAACTCTCTTCTGCCTTTGATCCCGACCTGAGTGTTCCTGACTCCAGGAATCTAGAATCCAGCTCCGGTCCATCACCGAGTCCAGTCTGGGACTTTTCCTGAAGCCTGCTGGTGACATGATCATCTTCCCAGGAGCTCAATATGGTTGTATTTATTTCATTACTTTTTCTTTTTTATTTTTTTTATTGTAGTATTAATACTTCATTAAAATAGTTTGGTTCATTCTAAACTTGTAAATCTCCTTATCTCTTCCTCTCCTTTCTTTTTGGGGGAGGAAGGGTCATCTTGGTAAATTTGGCTGAAACCACACCAACCTTGTAACAGCCCAGGAGAAGTCAGTTTTGCCAATAAACCCAAGGCTCATTAATATTGCTGAGCAACCTCTAAATGAAAATGCCCTTCAGGTTTGGGAAGGGTTTTTCTGAATGGGTGAGAGAGCCCTCAAATATACCCCACATCACGGTCAGAAACATCTGGACTTCCATGAAGAAATCTGGACTTAACAGAAGCAACGTGTTCTAAGATGCAGGACTTACATCTTCACACTCAACACGTTCTCAACTAGAGCCTGAAAAATCCAGCAGGACACATGCTACAAATCCCACTCAGTTGAGAAAAATCCTTGTTGAAATTTCCTCTGAATCCATTTTAGTGTTTAAAATAAATAAATAAAAGACAGATCTTCAAGAATTAAGAACTTCACATGGAGGCACTTCCATGAGTGGGGAAGCCTGAGGAGCTCACCGCTCCTCCTCCTACTGGTCTCCACACTCCGTGGCTCTTCCACTGTTACATTCCCTCCTGAACTGCACAACAGATGGGAGCAGTTGCTTTTGAAAAGGTTTTTATTTTCTGATTTTGATTTTTCACGTGTCATTTGAACCTGGCACAATACCATTTCTCCTGTGAAGAGGAGACATTGTGTTAAGCTTAATTATCAAAGGCTGCAACCCAGCAAGCAAGCAATCATTTAGCAACACGCTCATGCTTCCAATGGTTTGAAAAAATATTTTGTTGTGGCTATGGAAAAAAAAACACAAGTGTCAGAGAAAAAAACAGAATCACTCACTTTGCAGCACTTCAAAATACCAAGACTGTGGGGAGATGTGAGTGAAGAACGTTCATTTGTTTTCTCTGAACTTAAATCCATCTCTTTTTGGCGCGTGAGCTCAGAAGTCACACAGGATGTCTTTTAGCACAAGCAGGATCTTTCTGCTGAGGTTTGCCTTATAATTAAGGCCGATTTGAACAGTCACAGAACTTGTTTCTGAACATCTTTCCCAAAGAGTCAAGGTTGTTTTGTTCTTTAATTTTCTTTAAGTTTTCTGCCCCCCACCTCCCCCNCCAGCAGCTGCATTCCTGGGGAACACTGACATCCAGTGGAGAGCTGGGGTCATCCCCAGAGCCAACGCAGTGGCCCCCAAGCCAGCATCTGTGTGGAGAGGAACACCCCAGAAGGCCAAGGGCTGCAGGAGATGCCTGGAATTCCAAGCTCTGCGCCTCACTGCACAGCACGCTCCAGCAGCAGCCTCAGTCACCTTCAGCCCTAACATTTATTTTGTCTCCTGACTTCTCATTAAGATGAGCACATTTCAAGCCAACGTTATTTCCAGTGGTTTCCTTGTGAAGCTTAGATGTTGTTGTTTTTTTTTTCCTGGTTGAAAAGTTGAAATAAAACCCGCTTGTACGCACTGATAGCGGATACACCACGCTTGCTTCTGGTTTTGCAGTGATACAGGATGATCCATCCCATGTGTTTAACCAGCGCTGTGTTTCAAATGATAGCGTACAGTCAACAGTTAACGGTGTTTTTCTCTGGAGAACCAGAGTCCCTGTAAGGTCACTCTGGTGTTATCACCAAGTATAAAGGCATCCGATATCACCAGCCTGACTCCATCCACCGCATACACGCATTTGCAAGCTTATCCAATAAAAACCCTACCCAAATACTAACACCGGGCCAAGCCTGGGCTGCAAAACAGATGGATGAAACTCACATAAAAGGTCGAAAAGCAAGATCTTTCTGCTCCTTTGCATTAGCACCATAGATCAGCTCTTCGGCATTCTCATTTTAATACACTGCCTCGTTTGGGAAGGTAACGGCCGCTGCAGGAACAGATGACGACAAGAACGACAGTGCTGGAAATGCTGCCTTGAACAGGGGGGAAACAGCAGCTCGAGGAAAGAAAACACAGTTGTATTGCAAACTACGCACAAGGACCCTGTCTCACAAGGGAATGGTTGAGGTTTCTGAGCTGGCTTTCTCTCTGCATTGCATTTCCATCCAAGGCTTCAAAACATTTCACCCTTCCATCCCCAGACGTGAAACATTTCCCCCCGTTATAACTATAAGGGTGGCCACAAGCCCCAGTTGTGAGAAACTAGGTTTTTCGGAATCCCAGTGAGGGCTTGAATCTGGGACTCCCACAGCTGCAAGGATGTCTCCTGGGATATTTTGGGTGAACAAGCCTGTCTTGCTCCCTCCATCATCTTAGACCCAAGACACTCTCATCGGGTGGATCCAGTTGCACTAAAACTTTGTTTCATTGCATCAGCGTTTCCAAAGAAAACCTTTTATCAGAAGTTCCCGACCAGCTCCAGTCAACTGCATTTACCTTCTGGCCAAAAACCAAGCCCCACTGCGCTCTGTTCCACAATGTGTAATTCTAAACCAACTCCAAAAGGTCTTTGCAAAGATCTTCCAGATTTACACGGGAAAGAGGGAGATCAAGTTGTGACACGTGTTTCGTTGCTTGTGCTAATACAAAATAACAGCACGGCTGTATCCTTTGCATCCCACTCCGGGAGAACATATGCTCTGAGCTCTGTCCTTCGGTGCTCTCCTATCAAGAGCAATACTTCAGGACACCCTAATCATCACCCCCACTATTTGTTTCAGTAGGACTTGAGCGTGCATTTCAAAACCAGCAGCAGGGAGCGGCAACGCTTTGGAAGGACGTACCAAGAACGGCATTAAGCCAAGCCTGTGCTCAACCCATAAATCAACCTTTTTCTCCCAAAAGGAAGAGTCCCTGCTCTAAAGGTGCACAGGAGACACCTGTTCGCTTTCAGTGTCATACTGAAGGTACGACAGTAAGATGATAAATCCCACCCCCCCCAGGTTACACCACTTTAACCTATTTCTCAAAAGAATACTGCAAGATTTTCAGTGCCATGACAAAGTGTTGCTTCTCTCCCCATAGCAAGCCAGGCTCCTGTCTTAAGGCAGGATCTCTTCTCACTGTCTAGTTTTTGATACACAGGTTAAGTAATGAAGAAATACTTTTTCTTTTCTTAAAAAAAAAAAATCTTCTTAGTGCATCCTTCCAAAGGAAATAATAGGGGGTGGCTCTCAGCTAGCAAACTACGTGGTTTCTTTTATGAGCTAAATGAAAGGAACATACAAAATAATCATTATGGATTTGTATGAAACTACTGGGTATGGAATGCAGTAAATCCCCAAACAAGCTTTAACTATAGCTCGTAGGATATAATCATCAGGTAAAACTGCCGACTATTCTTTTGTAAGATGCAGCAGAAACCTAATATTTTATTGGAAACCTTGATTTATGTTTAATAGCTCTGCTACCTACTAAAAAAGATCTTGTATTAGCAAATGGGTACAGATCCAGTCCATTAGCTTAGGACAACTGAAAAACTCAAGGGTTTTGTGAACTAATGCAATAAAATATCATTAAACACTATAGCATGACAAGACAGACAGAAGGTTTGAGTTGAAAGTCAGGAGAAGTGTTTGAAATGAAGTAAAATGTACAATAGATATGTTTAGGTACATCTGGCTTACATTTGCAGTAGGTCGTCAGAGGACCTTAGTGTCTGTGATGTAAATGAATAACAGAGCCCTCAACAATTTAACTGTCATCAGTATAAATGCTTTAACTGACACAGTAAAGCAAAGCTCTGGGCCTCTTTCTAAATCTCCGTGAGCTCCTGGTCTGAATTATGAACTGGGGCTGCATTACCTGAAGATGAAAGCAGCCAGGTCAATTCACTTTAAACCAGAGAATTACCACTGCGGAGCTGTGATGAGCAGAAAGGAGCATGTGTGCGCGGCTGTGGTTTTAATGTACAGTTTCCTAGAGTCCGGGGGAACGTCTGACTGCCCGGTCATTCAAAACCCAGATTCAAAAGGTCTGATGGGAAGGAAGGAAACCCTTGGATTTTCAACCAAAGTTCCTAAACAATAACGCTAAAGGTAAACCACCAGTGTTAAGTCTTGGCTAAGAGGAGGCACGCAACTGCAAGGAAAGAGTTGCTTCTGTACAACCTGCTCCAAGCCCAGTGCCCCAAACATCTCCCCTCTCAGGGGGCACCATCAGATACGCAGGCTGAGACAAAGAAGGCTGGCTACACAAGCTCTGCCCGCTTAGGTGGCTTTGGTCAAGTCCCTTCTTATCCGTATTTCCTCCCCCCATCTCCCGTCAGCCTTCAGGGTCACCAGTTTTGGGGAGCAGAAGTTATCCCCATTCCACAGCACAACATTGATGCGGATCCCAAAATCCCAGCACACCGGATAATCAACGGCGGCCAAGAATAACTCCACTCTCCTCACTTATCTTTGTCACTGACTGTAACGTCACTCGATTGTCCGATAGCCAAGAGGTTAAAGAAAAAAAAATAAAATAATAGAAGTCTGATTGTAAGACTCTTAAGGCAGAAGAAATCCAAGCAGATCTCACTACTTGGAAATGCTGTGAGTAGGATATACCGAATAGAATTTGGTCGGGGAAGTAGAGGCAACTAAGCTCAGAAAGATGCAAAGGCAAATTGATCACGTTTGTTGCGATGTGGCCAAGTTACCCCATCGGCACCAGAACCTTCTGGGCTCAAGTTGAAATCATTTCCCTCCCCGAATCCCACCTTCAACAAATACAGGGGATATTCGCTTTTATAATAAATTCCAAACAAATTAATGGATTCCAACATGTATCATCAAATTTATATTTCCTCCTCCACAGAGTTCTACCCCAGAAGTAATCCTTAAAATTCGTCATGAAGCTTTCAAAACAATTTATGCAAACAAACATCAAGCAGAGCTATTTGTATTGGCAGCACATTTCACTTAACAACCTACAACAAGGAACAGATGGTCCAAGCTCTGGAAGCAGCTACAAAGAAAACAGTAGGAGCAAGTCCATCAGAAGCACTTCCCCCCTCCCTCCCCCCCCCCCCCCTCTGAGCGGTAAT
>VZRU01008300.1:299853-316087 GCA_013398155.1 Pedionomus torquatus
TTTGGGGGGGGGGGATGACTTGAACTGCCTGACTGCAGTTTAAACCAATTTGAAAGTAGGTACAACTCTGAGTTCACCATCTGACCCCGTAAGGCGATACCCGAACTGAGCAAACAGGCTGAAGGTCACTTCAGATTTCTTCATTTGGAGGATTACGATGAAGCATTTCCTGAGATGTCACGCTTTAAACAGCTAATGGCATGTGACAACCAAGTACTTTCACATTTTGCATTCTAAGTTGCAAGCACTTGGCCTCTCCCCCAAAGCAAGGAAATGTGTACCAGTCCCAGGAGCTTGACATTTGGGGCCCCATCAGACCCTCCTACTTCAGCAGGCGCTGGATGCAACCAGGAGGCAGCTCACTGCAAGTGGAAAAAGCTCCTCTACAAATGCCTCTTGGCGAGGGGCTGGAGTGGGACCACCAGGCTGGAGGAGACCTCATGGTTATTACACACCCAGCCTGGGCATCCCAGTCTCCCAAAACAAGCTGGTTTATATTTTTTTTCCAGACCTAACTGGGAAACTTTTTTTCCCCAGTAACTTTTTTCATAAAGTATATATGGATTGATATATAAATTAAAAAAAAAAAAAAAGGCACAAGACAAGGAAGAGTTCCAAAGGCAGTAGATGACCAATCCCTCTGGTGATCTCCTCAAGTGTGTCTTAAGGCTTCTGGAGTCAAATAAAAGGGCACCATTGGGCAAAAAGCTTGCAGGTCCCCATGGAACCTGCCCAGGCACCTGATGAACTTGATTAAACTGAACTGGGCAAGTGTCAGGTCTGGAACCTGGGGAGGAATAGTTCCCTGCACCAGGACAGGTTGGGGTCACCTGCTGGAGAGCAGCTCGGAGGAAAAAGATCTGGGAGTCCTGGTGGACAAGAGGATGCCCAGGAGCCAGCAATGTGCCCTGGTGGCCAAGAAGGCCAATGGCATCCACAGGTGCATCAAGAGGAGTGTGACCAGCAGGTGGAGAGAGGTCCATCCTCCCCCTCTGCTCTGCCCTGAGGAGGCCCCGTCTGCAGCACTGGGACCAGTTCTGGGCTTGAACTGGGAGTTCAAGGAGGACAGGGAACTGCTGGAGAAGGTACAGCAGCAGACCACAGAGATGATGAGGGGCCTGAAGTATCTCCCTTATGAGTAAAAGTTGAAGGACTTGGGTCTTTTTAGTCTGGAGAAGAGAAGGCTGAAGAAGGATCTGATCATACCTATAAATACTTTCAAGTGGGTGTCAAGAGGATGGGGCCAGTCCTTTTTCAGTTGTGCCCAGTGAGAGGACAAGAGGAAACAGGCACATAAAGGAAACTTGTACATAAGAAGTTCCATCTAAACATGGGGAAGAGCCTCTTCCCTTTGAGAGTGGCAGAGGCTGCCCTGAGAGGTGGTGGAGTCTCCATCTCTGGAGACATTCAGACCCTGCCTGGACACGTTCCTGTGCAACCTGCTCTGGGTGGACCTGCTTCGGCAGGAAGGTTGGACTAGATGGTCTCTTCCAACCCCATAGCATTCTGTGATTCCCTCACACCTCCGCAGGCTGGAGCTCAACATGGTCATTGTGGTTTACAGAGGACAAGCCTTTATGGCTCAGAGTCCTTTCTCAGGAAGGCTGCAAGTGCTGGAGGCATTAAGGAGTGCATGTATGTGTACATACAGAAATAAAAATCAAACTTTATTGACAACCTCTGAAGTTCTCAGTTCGGTTTAATCCCTACTTTAGTTTGCAGACTTGCCTGTGTACTTCTTTATAATTTCCAATTCATTTCTTGCCATACAATTTCTGAAATAACCTAACCCAAAGAGTCACCCTTAATTATTACCCGATGCTAAGCAAGAGGCATCGCAACTCGTCCAAAGCATCAGGACCCAGCACTAACCAACGTCCAGACACCGCTTCTGGATTTCGCTCTGAAAACCAGAGCCAAAACTGCTCTCAAGCACAGTTTAAAATAATAATAATAATAAATCAGGACGCTTGCTATTAAGCTTCAGGTTACCTTGTACTGCAGAAACACCGTTTCAGCTGAATTTGGTGGAATTACAGGAGCTGATTAGGTTAACCATTGACTGTGTTTCCTGGAGGGCATCTAAGACTATGCCCTGAACTGAATCACTTAGTCTGGATCCAGATATGAACCATTTAATTTTAAGCTCCACGTATCTGGGAAACGAAAAAAGTTTCACAAACTTCAGAGCAGCTTTTTAAGTTTGAGCAGCAGGAAGGGACAGGGCACAAACACAACTGCTCCCAGCCATGGAAGGCAGCACGAAACAAAGCTTTGCCACTCCTGCTCCAAGTGGAAAACTTCACCGGAGTAGGCTGTGGAGGGAGGGCTGATGCCTGCTAGTTTCAGTCAACTCTTCAGCTTTAGGATCCAAGTGAAATTTCTGGCCAAAAGAGAAAAGAGGGGCAAACGAGCCCAGGCAGGCTCCAGAATCACTCTGTGGGTACACAAGCCCCCCCTGCACTCCCAACACAGCTCCTCCCAGCCCAGGAGAGGGACTGCCCTGACCTACATTATTTAAAAGAAGTAGAGTTTAAACATGCCCCCTTTTCCATCCAACTTTTGAGTCCTCAGCACAAGGACATGGACCTGTTGGAGAAGGACCAAAGGAGGCCATGAAGTTGCTGCCAGGGCTGGAGCACCTCTGCTGTGAGGACAGGCTGAGGGAGCTGGGGCTGTTCAGCCTGGAGAAGAGAAGGCTCCGGGGAGACCTTGGAGCAGCCTTCCAGGATCTGAAGGGAGCTCCAGGAGAGCTGGAGAGGGACTCTTTTCAAGAAAGGTAATGATAGGACAAGGGGGAATGGTTTTAAATTGGAAAAATGGAGATTTAGATTGGATCTTAGGAAGAACTTGTTTGCTGTGAGGGTGGTGAGACACTGGAAGAGGTTGCCCCGAGAAGCTGTGGCTGCCCCATCCCTGGAGGGGTTCAAGGCCAGGCTGGATGGGGCTTGGAGCAACCTGGTGTGGTGGGAGGTGTCCCTGCCCAGGGCAAGGAGGACAATCCTGGACAAACTGGACAATCTTTAAGGTCCTTTCCAATCCAAAGAGTTAAAGTCTAACAGTGAGAACAGCATCATCTTGACAGCAATGCAGGAGAAAAAAGGGGGGGGNNAGGGTTCCCATCCCAGCTGCGGCCCCCCCACCCATAGCACCATGGCAAAGCACCCCGAAACAAAGAACCTGTGCACAGCCCCCCCATCCCATGCTCCACTGCAGTCCCCGTCTGCTTTCAGTTATATCCAGGGCAAATCACAAATCCTGAACACACTGAGTCTATTTGAGTGAGGGACAGTAATTTTCAGTCTTCCCTACACAGCCCGTAACCTCAGCTGAGCAATTCCGAAAGAGCCATGTCCTGGTAAAGCAGCCAAGCCCTCTCCCATAGACTCCTGACCTACAGAGATGCTTAATATGTTAATTTTTGTTTTGGTTTCAGAACAAAACCTGCCTTTTAAAGGAAACTTTAACAGATTCTAAACCAGAAACACTGCACTCCCCTGAGGCATTAAAAAATGCAAACTGAAGACTTCCCATGTGTCAGGGTCAGGGTTATTACTTATTTCCTTCTAAATCCAGCAGAAGTGTTGCAACAGTTGTAATGCTCCAGCTCACTAGGCCAAGAAGATGTTTTCTTTCTGCACACTCATTAACCATAGTGTGGAACTCAATAACTGTTCTAATTTCCTACCTTAAATGTTTTTCTTCCCCCCAGTTTTCACTTCATGCTTTACATTTACATAGGACTACTCTCCACCACTTACCTTGAGAGTCTAGTTGCTGTCAAACACAATAAAAGAAAAGGAAAAGTGTCTGGAATCACAGCAGCTTTAGTGTTGGAAATTGTAATTTAATTTCTAGAAATTAATTTAAGCACTCAAAGCTTCCTTTGTCAGCCACGGATGAGAAATTGATAGGCTTTGAAGGCAAGTAAATGTTTTTTTTTCAGTCAAATCTCTCAAGTAAATATTTACATTAGATATAATAAGCGATGTTATTTCACACCAAAAATTAAATACCAGCTAGTTATTAAATCTGGTGCGACACTATGAAGCTCTTGGGTAGCGTTGCCCACAGTAGGTGCACTGTAATTAGGCTGGCTGAGCTCCAGGAGGGGTTCCTGAGCCCCACACCAGACCCGGAGCACTGTCACAGCCTCACGAGTCCTTGGTATCCATCCCGGCTCGAGGAGATGATCTGCTGCATGATACACGGAGGAAAATAAAAATAAGTCACCTAACCCTGCCACGCTTGCGCTGCTTTTGTAAAATGCTTCTGCCTTCAAGAGAAAAATGCTGTTTCCTCTTTAGTTTGCAAGGATGCAGAACCTGTGAAGACTCTCCAGCCTGGGAAAGGGGGAGGACTGGGCTCTCCGTGCTCCGGGTGGCCCACCAGCCTCTCCAGCTGGAAGGCGTTGGGTAACACATAGCCCCAACCTGTTCTGAAGTCTTAAAGATGCAAAAGATGTGTTGAATCTGATTTCTAAGAATATCTATGCCAGTATTTACACGGCTGAGGCCTTACAGGGACTGCCATGGTGCAAAATCATCCTCCCTCCAACCCAGCCACGCTGGCCCAATAGCTCGGGTACAAGCAGCACAAGCTTCCAGGAGCTGGTGGTCTGGGGAGGTGGGATGCTCGGCAGGGACTCTAACAGGGGAGGCACCCCCTCTCCCTCTCCAGCACCACTGGGGCCACTCTGCTCCACAGCCGTGGCACAGGCACAGCACCAGCTCCACACTGATGCCCAGCAAGCAGGGAAAGAGCAGAATCACGTGCAGATGCTGCCCTTTTTTTTTTTCTTTTTCCTTTAAGTGTCTTATTTGGCTAATTGTACAATCACAAGAAGGCTTCCAAAGCATGCCAGAGTGGGACAACGGCACTTCACAGGTGAGGAGACCTTTCATTTCTCTTTTTCCTCTAATAACCACTGAGGATGGACCATTATCCTACCACGTTGCCCTGCCTTATTGTATCTTAATGCATGTATTTAACAAAGGTTACTTATGAGTGTAGCACAGTGGGTGTTTAATAAGGCAAGATCATTAGTTCTGAGAGCCCTGCTTTAACTCTCCTTACTGCAATGTTTTTGCCCGCTGCCCTGGCAGAGCACAAGGGCTGCGATCAGCAGGGCCAGGCAGTGGGATTCCTTTACTCCACTCGGAGGTGCTTCCCTGAGCATAGTTACAATTCTCTGATTATAGCACGTCAAAAAGGATCTTTTGGGTAAGGAACTCATAAGTCACTCCAAAATATGAGAAAAGGAAAGGGGAAGAAGGTTTGCCTGCAATAGCTGGAGGAAGGGAGGGAAAGGAATGAGGAGAACACTTAGATATCACAGAATTTTCATAGTTGGAAGGTGCTAAAACCCAACCAGGTGCCCGCACACGGCAGCGCCTTGGCCCAAGCTTGTTGCTTGGTGCCCATGAACATCCCCATCAAACTCAAAGGTAACACCATGTGCTCAAAATCAGGATGGCAGCTTTAAGCCACACTATTTAGTGACACGGGACAACCGCATCCATCTCGCCTTTCAAAATACGAAGGCGAGCAGCAGCCTTGCTGCTGTTCCTGCTGGAGAGGAGCACAACACCTCACCGGTGAGCAACACTGCTGCGTGTTGTCACCCAGGCAGGTTATTTAAATAAGAGATGCTCACACAGGCTCCTCTCCTGAAGGATCAGCAAGTTGGGAGAACTTTTTAGCAAGATGACACAGTTCAAAAAGTTAGCCGAAGCACGAAGGTGCAAAATAAGACACATTCTTATTACTGGCAGACCAACATAATATTTTCCTGTCCATCAGGATAATAAGACAGAGGGTAAAGCTCTGCAAGCACAAAATTAAACCAGAATTCCGGCAAAAAGGGGCTAGGAATGATGCTGCATTTCCCCATCTACCAATGAAGAATACAAGCATGCACTTTTGAAAGAAAGAACACAGCCATAGTATGCTAAATACAGTAAGTATTAATTAAACCATTATTAGCAATCAAAATCTAATTTCTTTGTCACTTTCTGATATCTTAACTAAAGGCGTATTTGCAATGCTATTATAACAAGTTACAATCTGAGCAATAGAGCTGCTTGCAATAATTCAGAAACATGTACACTTTCATATGAATATATCATGCCTAACTAATGAGATTGCTCATTTCATAACTTCAGTTCCATTTTTATTATTTCATAAAACTGGAAGTCCTTATCCATTTTATGAAAAACACCAAACCTTTGTGAAATTCATTAAATAAGCATAAAAAATTCATTAAACAAGTGAATTGCATTCATGGCTGCTTTGATGCAAATGCCCTTTAAGCAATGTAAAACTCCATATTGATTTAACCTTTCATGTTCTGATATTTCCATGTGGAGATATATATATATATAAAAATCTTTATTCAAGGAATGAAATTAAGTGCTGATCCCTTGATCTCCAGCCAGGGTGAGGTAGATTGGTCAATTTAAATAGTCACTGCTGATCAGCAAACAGCTGAGTTTGTATTAAAACAGAGCACTAGTATTTCTGTACATCTTTGCCAGCAAATACACACAGAATATCTTAGGCCAAATCAATACAAGGCCTGAATTTTCTCTCTGTAGCAGAAAGTCAACCAAATACGGGTTTAGTCCCAAGGGGCTAGTTATAACAAGGTCACGCCGGTCAAGCAAAAGGTAGAAGAGCTTCTCCCGAGTACCTGGTGAGGTTTGGCCGATTGCCCCCATTGCTCCCGTTCCCACTGAAAGCTGCTGCAAACAGTTAAAACCATTTAAATTGTAAGCAATATATGAACCAAAACAGGACTTCAATCTTCATATTTCCCTCCAACAAGCCAGTGTCTGTCTGAACCATCAGGTGCCATCAGCACCCGAGAGCTCCCAGACTGAATGATCAACCCCCTTTCTTTGGGGTTACTCCACATGCCTTCATCCAGTGGTTGCAATATTCACTCATCCCACTTTTTACCTTTAAACTCCTCTGGAATCCCCTCCTAGTCCTTACACAGCATCAAGAGTTCAAGAAATCACTAATCCCTCATCCAGCAGAGTTGTCCTCTTCTGTGTTTCCAACACGTCACACCACAGAGGAGATGGTGTGAGAAGATGCATTTGCAAAGAAATACAGGTGCCTGCTACCCAAGATGTGCACCTGATCAGACCCAGAACCGTCACAGAACAACAGTTGTTTCTGGATGATTGGAGGAGCGCAAGTACTTTGATGAGAAGCAACCATTTCCTCGAAGGCTTGTAACAGCCTAACTGCAGCCAGCCAAGAACTACATGGTATTTCACCTGGCCGTGCCCACAGCTGCGACTCGTGCTGGATGCCAGTGCTGTAAGGCACTAACTACTCATCCCACCACAAACACCATTGCTGGAGCACCACTTCAGAGGGTACTGTGCCAATGCCATCCCCTCGAACTCCAGCGCAGTCCCGGGAGATCAGTGGCTGCAACGGGATTCCAAGAGCCTTGTTGACCCAACAACAACAGCGTGAGATGAGCAGACCGTGGTGCCATCTCTTGGTTTACCTCCACATCCCGCTGTACTGTTCCTTTCTGCTGTGCTTTGTGACCAGCAGTTTTAACGAAGATGTAATCAAAGAGTGCATAAATGAAGGGGAGCAACACGCCAGCCTTATAGCATCCCAAGGTCTATGTTTCAACAATACCATTCCTGAACAGTCTCCTTTACAGCCCTTCTGTGCCTCAGTTTCCTTCCTTCACACTTCCTTCTGCCTCAGCTTATTTGGCTCCAGCAAACCAAGCCAGAAACAACTCTACTTCCATTTCTAACCACTTAAATTATAAACAATAGTTTTTATGCAGCAAAACAGGTCTTCAATCTTCATATTACCCTCCAAAATACACCCAGACATCCTCATTCTCAGTAGGCCCAGCCAAACAAATGAAGTTTCCAGGCCAAGCTTTGCAGGAGTTGAAGTATTAAAAACAAATTTCAAAAATAAAATAAAATAATAATTAAAAAAAAAAAATCACAGCCAACATATTTAAAGTATCATCATTTTTAAAAACTCTCCCCAATTTTCACTCAATATCCCAGAAAATACTGCTTCTACAGGAAAGATATGGCTATTTTTTCCCCCCAAGAAAGAGAAGGAACCACATGGAAAATAAGCTTTATTATAAAGGAGTTTCAGGCTTAATGACAGAGCTGGGTAAGGCTGCCCCCAGTTCTGTCACTGCAACAGCCACTGAAGAGATGGATGAAAACATCATCAGTTCCCAACCTCTGTGCCTCTTGGCACCCCCTGACACTTGCCACTCCTCAGCTGAGAACTGCCCCTCAGGAAAGGCATCTGTGATTGAACAAGCCCAAAATAGCACTTAGGAGCCTTTTAACTTAGTCATTGTTGGGTTTTAGTTTAGAGCTCCCTTGACACCACTGACAATAAGGCCCCCAGGAGCCCTGCAGATCCTTAAGCATCAACAGTCCTAAGAAGGCACATTTCCACCTACAGCAAAGATTTAAAACTGGCTTCGTAATCATTAAGGAAAAAAAAAAGTGGGGGGAGGATAAAAAAAAAAACAAAACACCACAACTTCGGAGATTTTCATGATTACTAATTTAACAGACAAACTATGTTTTATTGATAGTTCCAACAGTAAATTTGCCTTCTGTACACACTGCTGCTGCCTAGAAGATGTGCAAGAAGAGATAAGCTCTAACCTAAGGCTTTTTTTTTTTTTTAGGGTAATACACCACACAAGCTCGTGGTGGTCCATCCAGGAGATGCTCACCAGAGCACCACTCCGCAGGGCTGCCCGAGCAGGCACAAGCTCACCCAAGCGTCAGCCCTGCCAGCTGATTCAGAATTAAGATTGTCATTTAAGGAAATCCTTGGCACAACAGCACTGCGGCTTTTAGAATCTGTCTACATGCTCTTGGAGATGGACACAGGGGCTCTAGAGACAGCATGCACACAACTCATTCATCAGGAGCAGGGGTAGAAGATTGCTTCTTTACATTTTGGGGAAAATATTATCCTTAAATTCCGCAGGTAAAAGAGCACGAGTGCCTCCAGGTCGGAGAGGGGATTCCAGCCAAGAGTCTGAAGGGGGATCTTCCCAAATCCCTGCCCTGTGCCAGGCTGAAACGTCAGGACTCAGTCAACAGGGTACCTCGTCAGGGATGCAACAATTCTCCCTCACTGCACACACAGCGGCACCCCCCGATCCCCTTCCTCCTTTCCCACCCCCTGCTCATCCATCAGTGGGAAAATTATTGCAGCTGCAAAAAACTCAGGTGCTGTTAATCTGCAAACAGGGCTTTCCGCAGCCTTTTCCTTGCATTTAAATCTGTCACTTGGGCCGGGGGGGAACCCTAATCCGTTTGTTTTAGCTAGGCTAACTAGTCAGTGATGGGTTTGGCTGGAAACCTGTTATGCTTTGCTACTTGATCATGTTGCTATTTCCATGTTCAAAGGCTAGTTAAATTATTTACGCTACACTTCATATATTGTGTACAACACTTGCCTTGACACCAACAGCAGCAACCGAGAAGCCACTTTTCCTTGAGCCAGTGCTTCGGAATAACGCGGAGTGCCAGCCTGAGCAAGGAGTGACCACTCAGAGCTTCAGCTCTCATCCCTCCCCCTGCAAAAAAAGAAAAAAAATATATATACCAAGAGTCACGTGAAAATGAATTGGCTTCAAAGCTTCAAATAGCAATGCTGGTTTAGTTCTGAAGGGTATTACAAAACACAAGGTATAAAAGGAATAAGCTGAGCATTAGCTCAGTGCAAGTTCACTGTGAATGATAAATTGCTTTCAGCCAGTAACACCCAACACTATTTTAAGTTGAATATTCTAGAACACGTACTTGAAGAGGCTCTGTGAACGTTTGATTACACTACCCCGATCATTTACACCGTGTGATAAAAGTCTCATTGTAGTTGCACTCCCTTTTAAGGTACAGTTTGACTTACCTGAGGGCTTTTTATTTATTTAATCACAACTCAGTTGAATTACCATTTCTCTGCTCATCAGCAAGCAAATTTGGCATAAGAGACAAAAAGCCCCCCAAAACTCTGGAAGGACTCCTGTGGTCAGAAAAAGAAACATCCTCAGTCGAAGCCCTTCAGTGACCGTCACTAAGGGAGGACACCCCCCCAGGCTCACTCTTCCATAACGCATTTAAAGAAAATACACAGTTAGCAGCAAAATTAACAGCATTTAAAGAAAATACATGATTTCTTTAAGTGTGAGAGGGCAGTGTTGCTGCAAGGAAAGCTGCAGCTCTGCTGCTGCAGCAGCTCACACAGTGTTTTCCTAAGGCCCGCTATGGATGATCTGGCACAGAGCAAGCCCTTCCTGCTGCCTCTCCCTTCCCAAAGGGCATCAACCACCCCTGCAAACTGGAAGATGCTCCTTCAGTGCCATCCCATTTTCCACTGCTTTCCAGCTGGTTCTGGCATTCCCCACTAAAGCGAGAGGTGTGCACAACACACAAACTCAGGAGAGGTTCTGAGATAATTCTAAGCAATGGTTATCTCCAGTGGATCTGATGGTGCCTCCCCAGTAGGGCAGCGAGGCCACCCTCCACGGGACACCTCGTTGCAACCTCCTCCTCCTCGCTGTACAGACAGGCACCACAACACAGTTGCCTACGGAGTTCCCAGCTTCATTTCCCTTCTCTGTATTTTCATAGAATCATAGAATGGTTAGAGTTGGAAAGGATCTTGAAGATCATCCTGTTCCTGCCCTGGGCAGGGACACCTCCCACCACACCAGGTTGCCCAAAGCCCCATCCAGCCTGGCCTTGAACCCCTCCAGGGATGGGGCAGCCACAGCTTCTCTGGGCAACCTCTTCCAGTGCCTCACCACCCTCACAGCAAACAAGTTCTTCCTAATATTCAATCTAAATCTCCCCTCTTCTAGTTTAAAACCCTTCCCCCTTGTCCTGTCCCTCCCCTCCCTGACCAAGAGTCCCTCTCCAGCTCTCCTGGAGCTCCCTTCAGATCCTGGAAGGCTGCTCCAAGGTCTCCCTGGAGCCTTTTCTTCTCCAGGCTGAACAGCCCCAGCTCCCTCAGCCTGTCATTTTAGTATACTGAAAACAATAACTTGTACATAAAGCAGAACAGGGTCAAAGGCTGGGCAAGGAGATAAAAACCAAAACATTTTGGAGTCAAGTATTACTACACTCCCCATATTGATGAATAAGCCCAGGTGCTGCTACGTGCCTTACTGTATTTTTATTATTAAAACTCCGTTAAGAGATATCTTACTGAATCAGATCAGGGCACTCACATTCCCTCCAGTTCAAGCCTTGCTACCGCACAGGTCTGGTGAATCGAGTCCTCGGTATCAAGAAACATTACAAGTCCAATCAATATTTTATAGCCTTCCCACAGATCATAGTCTGAAACTATCAGCACAGTGCTCTTAACAGAAGGGCTTGCAGAAGCTAAAATAATTTACACTAATAAGGTACTAATCCATTCAGTCCCTTAATGATCATTTAGCTTTGGCAATACTATTGAGCTGCCTGGAGCTGTGGGTTTTTTCCCCCACCAGAAAACTCCTACATCAGATTAAGGACATCAGCAGTAACCTAACCACAAGGCTCAGTTCTGTTCCATGTAAATTCAGTCCAATTATATAAACTGCTAAATTAAGAAATGAGGTATTTAAAACAAAAGGGGGTTATAACAGAGCCACAAAGACACAAACAAACATCACAGAAAATCTTAATTTCATTTCTTGCCTTGTTTGCTTATTGAAGTGCCATATGTTGCTGCAAGTGCTATGAAAATATCATAAGATCATAATTATAAGGTTTGTTGAATTATAGAGTAAAGAAGCCACTTATTTACATTTAAATATGAACAGCGGTAATTGAAATGTCACATGCTCCTCTGTTCTTGACTCCAAGAAAATATTTATCTACCAACAGCTTGATGTGCTTTCAACAACGGCCTGGATTCATGAAAGGGACTGTTACTCACAGCACTCTCTGCTTTTATTTATTTCTCCCTTCTGATTTACCAACTCAACCGGGGGTTCCTGAAGTGCTCAGGCACCACGGTAGTGATGAAGACACTATGATGCAAACAGGACTGTTGCTAAGTTGGTGTTCAATAATGCTTTCACCTGTCAATATAGGAAGCCCTGCGATAGCTTTAGGAAATCAATTTTAAATTGACCTTATTGAACGGATGCAAAACCCAACTGTAAATGCATTTAAGCTGATTAGCTCTTGCTCAAGTCCAATAGCAAAAAAACCCAAGTCAGGCTGATGTTGAGTATGCTCTGAGAGGGTTTACAATAGTCTAAAATGAAAATTGCATTAGTTGAAACAGGATCTCTTCAAGGAGAAAAACCAAAACCACCTAGAGACAGGCCTGGTGAAGGTCCTCACAAACCCTGCCCTGGACAAACCTGGACTTCTTCATAAAGGAGACTTGAAGCTTGACCCTCCTTACACCACCACCGTCAGCAGAAAGCTTCTGAGAGGTTCAACTGCACTAAGTAAGCCGAAAAGAAGAGCAAAATTCCAAAGCAGAGGAGAGGGTCCCACTGTGAGCAGTGCATTGCCCAGACCCATATAGGGAAGAACGAGCAGCTGCCCCCAAGACAGCAGAAGCCAGCCTCTCCGCACGCTCACTTCAAGATTGACCATCACCTACTCTGGGAAAGGCTCTCTAGAAAAATCCCTAAACCAGCAAAACCTGAGCCTGACCCTCCTCTACAGGAGTGGAAAGTCTCACAGCAGGCAGCTGGAAACCCTGCTCCCCTGTCATGGATTCAGCCAGATTTACCAAAACCAGACTGACAGATGGCCCTTCCTGCCCCCACAGAAAGGGAAAGGAAGAGATAAGAGATTTACGAGTTTAGAAGGAACTAAACTACTTTAATGAAGTATTAATACTAAAGTTGAAGTAAGAAGAAAATAGTGACATAGATACAGTCTATACAAAACCGTATCAAGCTCCCAGGATGACGATCACGTCACCAGCAGACATTGGGAAAAGTCCCAAACTGGACCCGGTGATGGACAGGAGCTGGATTCCAGATCTGGAGTCAGGAACGCTCGGATCAAGGTCAAAGGCAGAAGAAAGAGCTGACCCTTTGATCCCTCAGCTTTTCTACTGAGGATGATGTGGATGGGATGGAATCCCCCAGCTGGTCAGGTTTGGGTCCCCTGTCCTGTCCCCTCCTCCCCACAGGGGTGACCCCTCGAGGCTTTTCCTCTTCCCACCCTCCAAGGGGGCAAATAAGGCAATTCCCTGCCCTTGGTTGTTCCAGCAATGAGGATGAGGAAGGGCCTCTCTGCACCATCCCTTGGGGTCATCAGGTCTCATCACTGGGAGAGTGAGCAGTTTCTGAACAAGGTGCTGGTAGTTGCAGAGTTTCATTTGTTAGAAGAGGCCCAGCTAAAGAAATAAAATTATGAAACAGAAAATTGGTTTATTTTACCTCAAATCAGGACATCCCCTTAGGCATACCCCAAACCCAGTGCCTCTGGCTGTCATGAAAGGCAGGGAGAAACTGGCAGAACTAAGAGTGGCATCGAATAAAGAAGAGCTCAGAGATTTTATTTGCTTGGTCTAAAAAGAAAGAAAAATATCATCATCTGCTTTCCATAACCTCAAAGCACAAAGATTTTTGCAAGTGATTTTTGCTGTCAGGTATTTTTCTTTTCTGTTAGATATTAGCAATTCTCCTCACGCAAGGACTCATCATGAAGTTTGGGCCTTTCCTCCGTTGGTCTTTCTCCAAGAGAGCTATTCCGTTGCGCTGCGTGGAAGCCCAGGGGACGTCACCAGCTCTGTTTAACAGCCACACACTCTACCACTCAGTTAATGGCAAAGCTTTCAATTAACCAAAGCCTTTTGAGACTAATGCTAAACCAATGAATCTCAGTCACCTGTTCCGCTTCCCTCCACCTTTCCCAAAACACTCCTTGTTTTCTGGGTTAATAATTAAACACACTGAGGGTTTTTTTTGAAAGCTTTGAAGAAACCAGGCTGGTTGGAGTTTAGCCAGAACAGGTAACACTTGCAGGGAAACAGTCAGGAGAAGAGGAAGGAAAACGTTTGGGGGCAGTCACAACTCCTACCGAACACAAAGAGACCTCTTCCAAGCCATGGCATCACACGCCAGCAGAGATGGGGCTGCGGCAGAGAGCACCCACCGCGGTGGCAGGAGGAGGCGATACCCAGGAGCAGCATCTCCAAAGGAACGGGTCAGTAAACAGCACCATGAGATGTGACAGTAACTTCATTTGTTAAATATACACCAAAGTTCCCAGGGCAAGAGTGCTAACAGCAAGGGCAATATTTGCATAATTACACTAACTTTAAGGAGCTGGTTGTAAATTGACTTAATAGTGTCTCTCATTGATGCAAAGTAGCCAGCTCTGCTGTTACAAGGCAGGACACTGCCCTGGGCCACTGGCCACGCTGGATCACCAGCCTTCGATGGCCACACAGCAAGATCTCCACTCCTGAGGCTTTAGGAACACACAGCACAACACTGTGCACTAACCACCACATCCAGCTTACGGAGGGCACCAGGGTTTATACTTTCTGCATTTCTCTGATGTCAAAGATCTGCCAGATAACCCTCACTGTTCCTCCTCCATCTCTAAGCTCCTGTAACATGTCTCTGCTCCATCCCATAGCACACAGGATGGGCTGGAGAATGAACAAGGGACAAATTAACAGCACAGAAGCACAAGAGTTAAAAAAAAAAACAACCAACCACAGACACCTAACAAACTCATGCCATCTTTTAGCACAGTAAGGACATTCTTCCCAAAGCAGTTCAAGCCACCTCCTGTGGGATCCACTCACTCACTACATCTTTAAAAACTGTTTTTTACCAGTTTTGGATACTGCTCCTTTAGCAACCACATCTATTAATGCTGGAGAGACTGATTGTGTACAGACTGTATGTGGCATTTAGTCATTCATAAGGGAATTAATTTAATATTTATTAAATCACAGAATGGTTGAAGTTGGAAGGGACCTCAAAGATCACCCAGTTCCAACCCCCCTGCCCTGGGCAGGGACACCTCCCACCACCCCAGGTTGCTCCAAGCCCCATCCAGCCTGGCCTTGAACCCCTCCAGGGATGGGGCAGCCACAGCTTCTCGGGGCAACCTCTTCCAGTGCCTCACCACCCTCACAAGAAAGAATTTTTTCCTAAGATCCAATCTAAATCTCCGTTTTTCTAGTTTAAAACCCTTCCCCCTTGTCCTGTCCCTCCCCTCCCTGACCAAGAGTCCCTCTCCAGCTCTCCTGGAGCTCCCTCCAGATCCTGGAAGGCTGCTCCAAGGTCTCCCTTATCAATATTGTTTTATTTGTTCCTACCATGGCACTCATTCCACTTCACTTGCTACTGCCCAGGGCTTCTTTGGCATACATGACTAAGCCAAAGGAGTAGATGAGACAAAAGGTGGCCACCGCAACCACAGTGCTACTCAACCCCAAACTGGGGAGCAAACAGCTATTTCTGCATAAAACACTGTAACAGTCAGGCCAGAAGCAATGGAAGGAGACTGAGTAAGTATTTAGGCTGTGAAGTACAGGTAACATCATCTATGGACAATTTTTTTTTTAAAGTAACTTTACACAGTAAAATTACACAGAAAGCAATGAGAAGCGCAAGGAGGCCAGGCAAGGACTGCACAGCAAGGCTACTCCAGCTGCCAGCCACCCACTGCACGTTTACTCAGGCTTTTTCTAGGTCTGCATAATCAAAGAGGGACTGAGAACTGATGCACGAGGAACAAACTGAGCAGAGGAACAAGCCTTCGTCCATCATTTCGGGTTCAGCCTTGATGGGAGCCTGTGCCACTACATGCAACTGAAGCTTTGGAGAAGCAGCATCTCCCAGGGTCACTGCCACCAGCAAGGCAACCGGGCAGACCTACCACTTGCTGCATCAGCAGACGCTGCAGCCAACTCACCTTCCCCTCTCAACAACAGGCAGTTAAATATATACAACCCCACCACTACAACCAGTACAGATCCCTGGCACTAAACCCATTCTTGTGGGTGGAGCGATTGACTTCACTCCTAAAAGACAAGTAGTAAAGTATTAAGATGAAACAGTGACAAAACCAGTAGTAAACACAACAGCTCTTTACAATCATAGAATGGTTAGAGTTGGAAAGGACCTTGAAGATCATCGAGTTCCAACCCCCCTGCCCTGGGCAGGGACACCTCCCACTAGAGCAGGTTGCTCAAAGCCCTATCAAGCCTGGCCTTAAAT
>VZRU01008302.1:1363-29415 GCA_013398155.1 Pedionomus torquatus
CACCAGGATCTCCCCTTGGGCAGGGACGTCTCTCAAAGACTCCTTTTTGTGAAGACACTTGCTTAAGGTTCTGCTCCTGGAGGCTGAGAGAATGCTTGCTGCAACAGATTCTCGGTAAGTGACTAATAGCGTGATAAACTTTGAAATCTGAGCTAAGTAGGGATTGATTGCACGTATATAATCCTTTGGACATAAAGCATTGACCAAGTTTGGGACTGGGGTTGGATCCAGCCGCACCTCGACTCCTCTCTGGGAGGGAGTTTAGAAAGCACAGGGGTCCTTTCTGAATCTCGTGACTCAGCGGGAGGGTCTCCCTGACAGCTTGTCTGACCCTTCCCCTGTGCAGTAAATGACCAAGTGTACCTTCCCATCCAATCTCATAAAGTACTGCCACATTTACTACTAATTTAGTTAAATCCCTGTTTCACCTTCATAAATATTTCACTGCCTCTCTTTTATGGGTGAATTTAATCATTCTACCAGCGACACGGGGCCACAGGAGGCTGGAGACATCCATAGGGGTCTGCAGCTGTCTGGGGGACGTCCCAATGACACTGGGAGGTTTACATAGTTCTGTGGTCCCCTATGGACTCCTGGGAACCTTTCTTTTGGTTTACTAGGTAACTGTAAAAGATTTCTATGTTTATTGCTGTAGACATTCTTTTATAGAAAGATCTAGATTATGGATTTCTAATTATTGCATTATGAATCCAGGCTTTAGTAGTTCTGAATAAGAAAGACCCATTAAAAATATACTGAAAACCCTAGACCTTGATGTTTCTGTGACACGTGGATCTAGATATTAATTTACTCATGTATTACTAGATAAGTATATAATCTTAGGCAAGAATTGTAGGACACAACTAGGGATCACACTCTGTTTTTCTTGGAGCTGTAGAGCTTCTTTTGCTTAACATTATTATTTACCCCTACTACGTGGAATAAAGCATTTAAGCCCTTCTGTAAGTATAAGGAGCTAAAGGCTGCATTTGGAAGCACTAATGGATGTTTACGGTAGATTTTCAAATCCATATTCAATACCGGGATATTTCTGTTCCGATCCAAATATTTAAAAACCTTCTTTAAGTAGTCTAAATGAAGCTTTGAGTGTCACGCTCTGTAACGGTCTTATTGCCGATCACATTACGCAGTGAAACGCTTCACCGTGTGTTTACTCCAAACTGTTCACCCTCAGTAGGCTGTAACACACAGAAGGACGCGTGCTAGGAGATGAGGATAGTTTTGTCTGTTTTCTAAGATGCCCCCTTCTCAGATACTGGTGTATGTTTGTCCAGAAGAAACTGGGTTGGGGGGGGGTCCTTATTTTGATCTGTCTGGTAAGCTGGTGCCCGAAGCTTCCTGTGTGTTGTACAGCTGGCAGCGTGCCTGAATTGCTGTTGAAGACAGAGGGAGTAAAAGGAGCTCAGAATCAGTTCTTTAATTCTAAGAGGGCAAGATATGAGGACACGACTCACAATTTCCAATGGAAAGCACATTAGCTGAAGTTTTGAAGAACTGGGGTCAGTTCTTGGTGCACCCACAAAGTTGTCTAATCATTCTGATACACAGAAATGTGAGATTTGTAGAGAGATTTTTATTTTTCATACTACTCGGGCCAGTACTGGCTGAATGGAGAAGTCCTGCTTGTCTGTCCTGCTGCAGAAGTGTGTTTGACTTCGTCATGCAAAGTTTTGCTCTGGCTGAACTAGATGTGTGAGTGGAGCTAGGAATCATACCGTGCTCTGCTTGTGTTTGAAGGCTGAGCCTTAAAGCATTTTTTTTGGGTTCTGTCCCGAGGAAGATCTCCACGTGTTTTAGAATGACAGGCACACAATATGACTCGCCTCACAGAACTGTTGTTCCTTCTGTGTAGATATTCACACATTCGAGTAAGTTGTCCTTGCCTCCCCTTGTAGGTACTGGGTAGAAATAGATAGAAAGCACGATTTTTGACAGAGCTAACTGTTGCCTGGAAGTATCCAGTTTTCCTCCACTGACTCTAGAGGTGCTCAGGACTGTTAACTCAGGGGTAAACCTTCATTTGCTCGCATAACCAAACAAAAAAGCCTGATCCAATACAGTGACATAACTAGGAAGGTTTCCAGTTATTTAAGGGAAGTCTGAATGCATGAAGAAAAAACAAAGCTGGAAGGTTGGATGATGTGAATCACATTGAATTCAGCGAGAATTACAACAGCCTAGTTAAGAATAGGCCACACAGCGGATTAAATTGCAGGAAGAGCAACCAAGAACACAGATTATTTTAAGAAAATTAACAAACCCAATCAATTGTATCAAGATGAATAAAAATATCCCCCATCATCTAATGTGATCCCGCTAAGAAGGGTCTAAAGCAACCCTTTCTTAGGATTAAGATGTTACTGGTAGAAAGGGAAAGCTTTCTACACAGGTTGCTGGGAGAGCGAGTGGAACGAAGAGTGTTTGGAAAAAGTTTATAAACAATAAAGCTGAATCTTCTTTAGAAACCTTGATTTTTTTTTTCCTTCCTTCTTGTGTCTAGGGATTTCTTGGGCCCTTGCAACTATTGTAGTTTACCTTTTTTGTAGCTAGTCAGCACGTAAGCCACTTGGTCTTTTGCAGGCTCTGAAACTTACTGTTTCAACCAAAAAGAGATGCAACAAAGGCTTCCTGCCAGAGACAAGGGGTTCCCCCCCACCCCAGGATAGCCTAGCATTAACGGTTAGAAAAATTCACAACTTTTTCTTCCTCCTATAAAAGGAAAAGAAAACAATAAACAAAAAAGTAAACAAGAAAAACCTTTCCCAAAACCTATGAGGCCCGTGGCGGAAAGCTTTCATTATCTTAATCAGAAAAACCGGTGTATCAGTACCCGAGTTCAACAGCTTTAGTCAGTAAAGCAACCTTGCTCATCCAGAGTGTGAGTACGTATTGATGGTGACAGAAAATCATGCTCTGATTTGTGGCGTTTCCTTTTACCAAACAGGAAGTAATCCCTCAATATATCTCAAGACCACTGGAGTGTCTGTGGCTCAAAGGCACGTGTCACTTGGGAGACATACCTAGTCCTGTATCTTTTAAATTCAGATAACTAATTAGCATCTGATTTAGGAATGCTTCATGTCGGGAAAGAAAGCTGAAGCTATCGGAAAGGGTCCTCGTCAAAAAGTTGTTCAAAAGGAAAACTTTACAAAGCTTCTTTGCAACCAGCATTATTTCTTATTCTACGAAGAGAGAAAAAAATATCTGTGGAACTCTTTTAAGTCCCAGGGAACTTTAGAATGAGGGGAGAGGTTTTTGCAGTTTTTGTTTGTTTTGTTTTTTTCTTGGAGGAAGAATTGTTCAGTGCAGCACATCTCAATCATGCTTTGACTCGATATATTTTTGTATAACATTCTGGCAAGCAGCGAGAATGCTGACTTTTTTTTGGTCAAATTATTATTTATTTAAGGTTTTTCTGTGCCTTAATGATGCTCTCATTCTTCTAGGGAAACTTTTAACAGAAAGGATTTCAGAACCTGCTGTTCCAATGTGCTACAGTGTGCCAGGGCGTCTGCTCTCGAGAACATAGTGTTGAAATGTTAACTACATAAAAATAATAAGAGCTGTGTTGAAGGAACTGCTGCAAGCTGGTTATTGTATGTGCTCCTTAGTATAAACGCAGGTATAAAAAAAGTTTGGATCCTGACCGAGATGCAGCAATAGAACGGACATGAATTATATTTTTTAAATTATTTACAACTTCACAGTGTCTGTGGCTTTAAATTATTGATGCTAGCGACAGCAACTGTCAATGAGACAAAGCTTCCACTGAAACAGCAGCATGCTATGGTGCTGGGAACTGGTTTGGTTCAGCCCTTCCAATACGTCTTATTAAGGAAAAATGTCACTTCTCTCATTTTAGAGAGAAGAGCAGAAAAAAGGAAAGACCATTATTAAGGGAGAAGTTTCCTGCAATAGTCTTTGATTACACTGTGTCTCTCGGAGCTCTTGGGATAGCGAGAGCGTTCTAAACGAGCATGAAAGAGGTTGATGTTAGCATTAAGTGACTGCATAATGTTTGCTATCGTGCTTTTTTCACTCGGAAGGTTATAGTAGCAAGAGAGTCCTTGCTGCACCACAAAGGATGAGGAAGCACCGTGTGACAGACAGATTTAGGGGGCAGATTCGTCACCACTTACACCCCCCACCGCAGCTTCTAGGGTGGTATTATCTCCACGTTCAGGCAATACCTCCAGGACAAAGGCATTAGCCTCTTCTGGATGTGGTACTTGAACCTCTGTTGGTATAGCAGCGACAATCAGGAGGACCACAGATCATCCGTCTTCTTTATTACTGCTGCTCTCCCTTGCTGACCTACGCAGCCGTAATCTCCTGAATCTGTCGGTCTGTATCTGACAGCTTCCTAATAAAGTTCTGTTGCTTTAGGTGCAAAAGGACACGCCTGTTTTTAAGCGCGGTGGTGTAGGGCTCTGGTTTTTTCCTACTGGTTTATTGAAGTTCAAAGCACCACTGCACTAGGGGAAATTCATGAAGAGGAAAAGGAGCACCTTGTGTTATTGGGAGCTGGGGGTTGGGTTGGACCCGTTACCGCTGAAAGGAGGGATGTGAAAACAGGAGTGAGCCGTGTGTGTGCACTGCATGTGTACTTGCAGGGTGGAAGAGAGCTGTGGGAATATGAAATTGCGTCCTGTACTGCTGGGGATGGGGTGCTGAGTTGTGTAGAGGCATTAGGAGCGGGGAAATGACTGAAGAGTGATTCTCTTGTAGAGAATGGTTTTCAGTAGAGAAGGAGAATCACCCCTCTTTCATGTCCTCTGATGCGCACAGATGGAAGGAGAGAAGAAAAAGTCTTCTGCTATCATTTAGGAAATGAAGAGCATCTTATTGACTTATGAAATAGTAACAGGCGAATGTAAACATGCTGAGGAGCCTGTGAAGCTGCAAGAAATGGTGTACTTTTACGGTTCAAGTAAGATCTCACCAAAATGGATTGATATGGAGACAATTGCTGCCCCCTGGTTGCAGGTCACCAAAGTGGCAGGAGTTCCTCCACCCTACTGGTTCTAAATGGGACTCATCTGTGTAACCTAGAGGGGCCTCCAGCTCTGTGGCTTTACATTGCCCAGGGCACCGGCCTCAGGAGGCTGTGCCTGGCCCATCAGCTATGCAGGAGAGTGACCTGAATGTACATTGCTCAAGGGGCTAGTCCCTTTCTGCAGCAGAACAGCCACAACACAGTGTTTGATCTAAGCCCCAAAATAGTGGCCATAAGACAACTTTTAAAAGAAAAAAAGTTTTCCCACCTTTCAAAATACCTGAAGTAACGACAGCACTGGGTTGTCACAATATAATGCAAGTCCACTCAGGATAATCAAGAAACCAGACTAGCATCCTTGCGGGAGGTGTCCCTGCCCATGGCAGAGGGGTTGGAACGAGATGATCTTTATGGTCCCTTCCAACTCTAACCAGTCTGTGATTCTGTAAGGACTCAGGACAATGACAGAGGAGCTCAGCTATTTGGCAATGCAAGTATACTGTATCCTTCCAGTATCTGAAGGGAGCTACAGGAGAGCAGGAGAGGGACTCTTTGTCAGGAAAAGTAGCGATAGGAGAAGGGGTAATGTTTTTAAACTAGAAGAGGGGAGATTTAGATTGGATAGTAGGAAGAAATTCTTTGCTGTGAGGGTGGGGAAGCACTGGAGCAGGTTGCCCAGGGAAGCTGTGGCTGCCCCATCCCTGGAGGTGTTTAAGGCCAGGCTGGACGGGGCTTGGAGCAACCTGGTTTGGTGGGAGGTCCCTTCCAACTCTAAACATGCTATTCTATGATTCTAAGACCTAGAGACCCAAGAAAAGATTTGCATAACTGTATATGGGTGGCTGTGACTGCAATATTAAAGTGAGAATTTAAGGAGTCAGCAAAACCCCCAATAGGATTAACCTTGAGCAAAAGCAATGCGAGGAAGCTTTTCAGGTGAATCCCCTTTGACTAAAGCAGCCATGACTAAAGAAATAGTCTTGTTTGATTCCTTCAGTGTTTAGGGAAGCAAAATGCTGCTTCTGGGATACAGAAGAATGCCAAGATAACTAAAATGCTCGATTCCACTGCTGGTTTCTCTTCTTTCAACTAGCACCCCACAGAGGCCTGAAATGTTGCTCAAGTCAATAGTGTCTTGGTCCCATCTCTCAAATCCCTAATGCAGTGTTTTGCTCTGCCACCATTTACCTGACCTTCATCATGGTCATAGCATGAAAAGTATGAGGTATGTCAACTGTGACCTCACAGTTTCCTTCTTACATGAAGATCCTTCCAGCGGCTTTTACTGCAGTAGATAGTGGGGCTGCCGACATCGTAAGGAAATGGATCACCCCATAAGGAAACAGTTCACATCATCACTATAATTCTTTATAAAATATTTAGTGCCCAAGGGCACTGACTATAGAGTACTGACATCAGGTAGCACCAGACTGAAAACATTAAGGTTGTTTAATATCAGCAGAAACGCATATTTGCTTTATATAAAGCTCTGAGCAGGGGACGTTAATGGGATGATCTCATTGATGTTTCCATAAAGACATGGAAGCTAATGAAATAAAACTATTCATATATTATGGTGCAAAGAAAGCGTAAGAATAAAGTTTTATTTGTCTCTATCTATCATGCATTTCTCTTAAAAAATGCCAAATATTTTACTGAAGTACATACATGAATTCATTACATTATAAGAACCGTTGCATTTAACATTTTTCACAGAATGTCTGTAGGGACAGTGTTCATTAGGTCAGATCACTCTCACCCATCTTGTGGTTTATTGTCCTTGTCTGCTGCTGAATGTAATGATGTCTGAGGCCTTTCTGTGCTCTCTGCAGTGACAAAGCTGAAATGTATCTAACTGTGTAGGCTCTTCTGTCAAATGCAGGTAGATTTCTCCAGAACCTGGCCACCTGGCTACCTGAGCATCTCAGTCTTTTTGCTATACATTCTTGTATCTTCCAAAGAACTATCAAAGGACCAATAAATAACTGCGTTATTCTCAGCAAGCTAGGAAGTGTTGGTCAGATCTCACAGGTAGGAAAAATGAGCGAACTCCACAGTGCCCAACATTAACCAGCTGGTGAATGGCAATAGCTTGGAACCGCAGATCGTCCAAGTCCTAGCCCAGTGCAACATCCCCTGGGCACTGCCTAGTTTACATTTTACAGAGGAGGGAATTAAGACAAAAAGAAACAAAAATTTTTGTCTGGGTCACAAGGACAGGCAGCCACAGCAAGCAGAACCTGCCTTAAGAGTTTTATTTAGGGTAGAGCTTGTGCCACTGAAGACTTCTCCTTTATGGACAGAAAGTCCCAGACTGAACTTACCTCACAGTAGCATGATGGAGGAGGCAGAGAGCTGAGCAGGTGCCGTGGTGGTTCCTTGAGCTCAGGAGGGAAGAATTTCCATCCACACAGTGCTTTATCCTTCCCA
The DNA here is from genome assembly GCA_013398155.1 of Pedionomus torquatus. Taxonomy (NCBI): domain Eukaryota; kingdom Metazoa; phylum Chordata; class Aves; order Charadriiformes; family Pedionomidae; genus Pedionomus; species Pedionomus torquatus. Next base: position 8,811 of record VZRU01008302.1, read on the forward strand.
AAGCCACAGGGGGAGGTCTTGCCTGTGGAAGAAACCCTTGGATTATCACAAGTGTAGCACTTCCACACTCCAGCCACCTAATCATACAGGCCCCTAGTCATGCAGGACTTGGGTATAGACCTTTCCTCCCCACCCCGCAAACAGTTTATTTTTCTGATCCGCATGTTTTTATCAAGTTCCAATACAGATAGATTTAAAAATGAACGAAAATCATAGCATTGAACAGCAGGTGGTGCTCTAAGACTTGGGATGGAGCTTTCTTCTGACTCCAGGTTACTATGATTGCCAATGAAGGGCAAGGAAAACACACTCTGCTTTTCCTCTTATCTGTGTAAGAGAGATCTATAATTAGAGGTAATGCAAATACCAGGAGTAATACAATTGCTCTCAAAACCAACATGAAATATTAAGCCCTTTTATACTGATAATTTATTTGGCTGCTTAATATTCTGGAGCAGGATGGTTACAGGGTCAGGCCAGCTGAGAGAAGGCCCCTTTGCTCCCTGCTTTTGGGCTTCCCTTAAAACTTTGTGGGAGATGTTCTAGGGCTGTTAGGATCCTCAGTTTCAGGGTCAATTTTTGCCTGAAAACCCAAATCAACCAACTTGAAAATTCACTGAACTCTACCGAGAAAATGCAAATAAAAAGAAGTGGACAAGAAACAGAGGATTCTTGCCTTGAGTTCCAATGGAAAATAAAAGGGGATTTTGATTTCCATATCCCTTGTCTTAAGTCTTGCATTCTCTTTCTGTTTTTATCCATGGTAGACAAGAGAATAACAAAACCATTGACAATTTTCAGTTTCATCATTATTAGCACAGTGCTTATTTGCTGTCTCTTCAGGCACCTGATCCCCAGTGTAATACAAAATGCAGGTTTATACTTCACTCACTTTCAAAGAGCGATGGAAAACTTCTCTTTTTAATTTATGCTACCACATTAAAAAAAAAATAAAATCAAGTTTTAACCAGCTCCTCACCAAGTTCCCATGGAATGAAGCTGGGCCTCAGCCTTTACACGGGGTAGAATAATACTGTGGTACATTTTAAGAAGCTTGTGCCTTTTGCACAGATTGTTTCTGTGGACTACAGTGTAGAAAAAACTCAGTAAGAAGAGTTGTAGATTTCAGTAACTGCTATAAAAAAAGAAATCTAAATCTATATAGACATGCATAAAAAAAAATCTTGATATACCAAAATTGTTGCATCTACATTCAAAATAGTAGGTTAAGAGTCTTTACCAAGCCCAAGGGGATGGGGTTGAAGGGGGGCAAAATACATCCCAAATCACCTAATGCCATTTCATTGTAAAATAATAAAGTCAATTTGGTTTTTCTGTTTTGGGTTATTAGTACCCAATAGATACCACAGCAAGCTCAACATAGGGGGAGACAAGGAAAGACATGAAAACTTGGGTTTAACTTTAGTAACTCGTAAACATTCCTGCTTTCATTTAGTTCAACAGTTACACTGCTTTATCCTCAATTTATTTTCCTATAGGAACAGAACTATGAAACAGAGACCTAACATCGACACATGACAGTTATTTTAATATCTGTGGACTTCAGGAAGAGTAATTAATACTAATTTAGTTTTTTGTTTTTTTTTTTTAGACTTTTTTTTGACATAGAAGTACAGTGACACGTTCACTGTTTTTGCTCAAGAGCAAAGCGGTTTAGAATTCTGTTCTTAAACAAAATCACTTGAGAAATTTAAATATCTGTTTTAGAAACTCAGAATTAAAAATTTCTTCCAGATGAGAACTGATTTAGAGAGGAAAGAGAAAAGTTTGACCTTCATATACTTTTCAATTTAAGAATGGATGTACAGGGAAAACCCACAAGTGAAATCTACTGATATCACTCTTTCCTCCAAAGTTTTATCGCTTAAGATGAAAGTCTGAATCAAGAAATGCTTCAGAGAAATACTAACAGGTTTCAACATCAGATGGAAATTGCTGCGTCCTATTTTGCTGCAACAATATAACAGGGAATCAGTCAAATGCATTCCTACATTAGAGGCAAACTGAAAAATCTTCATTAATTCCTTTTAGCATTCATTGAAGTGTTTCATGTGGCTTCAGAGTAAACCTCATGTAAAAATTTCTTAACTGGAGTAGCAGCCTGTCTGGCTGACTGCCTTTAATTACACGTCAGAGGAAACTTTCTTGTAGACCCCTATTAACAGAAAATTACGTGTTTAAATACAGGATTCCACTGCTACTGTGTGTGCTGGCGATTTTTGGTAGCTCTGTAGCTGAATGTTCAGGTGTGATATCTGAAATGAGAAATACGGTTTTTCTTCCTGTCTCAGATGGCTGTTTAACCGTTTGTGACTTTTCCCTGCTGGGCAAACAGCCATCCCAGCAGGAGCCTCATTTAGGACTCTGCGAAGCCTGTACACTGCAACATCATTCCCAACTACGTTTAGAGAAACCTGTTGCGTACGAGGTGCCTTTCCTCTCAACTAGTCTCAGTTGTTAACGTGGCTTCTCCAAATGCTGTTACATTAAGGACAGTGACTCGCTTTCTTCCCTTCCTGTCTCTGCTTGTGGGGTGAGATTTAACAGTCTTCCCCAGGGACCTCAGACTAAAGTTTTGCATTTGAGAAAGCCGTCACAGAATTTCTCCTGCCTTCCCGATTCCCCCGCCTGTGCCCTCTGCTAGTTTTAATCTTCTTGTATCTCAGCTCAACACACGTCAACTGGGAAGTGCTTGAGTTGAGCATCTTTAGGCCATATTCTGCTCTGATGCGAGGGTGGGAAAGTACAGCTCAGCCAGTCTGACTCTGGGTCACCTAATATGGCAAGTATAAATCTATAAATCTTTTTGTTGAAAAAGCATAAAGAAAAATTTTTATTTTATGGGCCCTACATAGATCCAGGATAGGTAAAGGTCACAGAACAGGAGATCAAACTCCTATATTGACTTACCTGTGCAATGTACATCTGTCTTTTATCAGGAGCCACCATAGTATAAGGTTGCTCTTCTCTGCAGGGAGAGAGGAGGCTGTAGCCATCAGGGAGCAGCATGAGCAGGGTTACATCCTGACAGGGACCAAGCCAGGAGCTAGAGGTGACTCCAAAGCAGGCAAGCCCCTGGCCTTGGGCATCATCCCAGCAGAGCCCAAGCTGGGTGAGCAGAGCTGGAGGTGTGAAACAGGGGCCATCCCTGCATGGTGATGAAATAAGCCACATCCAGTGTCTGGCCAGAGGCAGGTCTAGAAAGAAGACTGCACTGCAGGTCCCAGGTCAATCCAGGAGGCAGGACTAGAAACCTACAGCAGACACCCCAGCTGTGTGTAGGAAACATGGCCAGTCTCAAAGGCAAAGACAAGCACTCCTAGGACTCAACCCAAGAAAGAGGTGGGTGTGATGGGCTGAGCTGAAATAGAGCTCTTGAGGAGAGGGTGTGTGGGAGGCTCCAGGTGAAGCTGATCAGGTCTATTAGAGCCCTGAGGGCCCTGACAGCAGCAGCAGCAGATGGATGTCTGGTTCTTTTGTGATTGACCAGAGTGTGAGCTGCAAAGTACGTGTTCTTCAGCTAAGAAATGAGCTGATGTAAATGAAAGAAGAGGTGCCAAGGGCTGTATGCTTTATTGATTTGAGAGCATGCGTCAGAACCAGGGGCTGTTGACCTACACTCTCCATCACCCCCTGGGAGGTGCCCTTCTCTACGTGGTTCTTTTCAGAGCTCCCAGTGACATTTTTTTGTCACCTCTTCCTTCATGCCAGCAGTTGCGCGTTCCTTCCTGGCATATGGCAAGAGTCCTTGCTGCTTTGCTTCTTCTGACTGCACACAAAGCAGCTGGCAAAAAGGATCGAATAAAGCAGAACTCCAGTGGGAATGCTAAGCTCTGAGTGCTTGCCGATCATCTCCTGGTCTTTGTAAAATGGGACAAGGAAAGAGCTGGAGTGAAAGAATGGAGCAACTAAAAGCTCCATTGGAGCCAAAACTCTCCAGAGATTTGGAAAACTCACAGGAAGTTTTAAATAGCACGTCACGCTGTGTTTGCAAGCATCTGTATTAGGCTGCCAGCAACAGAGGAAATATGCTAGAAGGTTGCCCTGTTTCTATAGTAGGCGTCTTTGAAGAGCTTTATGGTCCTAATAATTTCCATGTAACTCAGACAAGTGGAAGGTAATGCTGTAACTGTTGTAAAGAAATTTGAAGAGTATGGCAGCACACAACTACAAACAGTGAAAAATACCAGCTGAAGGTGAAACCACAGAGCAGTCTGTGACAGAGCTGAGGCTGAAGAGCAATTTTTAAGGGCTAGATGTATTCCCAGTAGGAGATGAGCCTGTGAGCAGAATCAAAAAATTCTGGGGGCTACTACAGAAAAAATAAAGAGAATTAACTCCTCATGAAACATTTGGAGTTCACCAGGCAAAGAAAATCAACCAGTCCACGGTAATACTATGGAGGATGGTCAGTGCTCTGAACTTGAAGACATCTGAAAATCCAAACCTCTGAGGCAGAAAGTCATGCAGAGCTCAAAGTTTCAGTCCGGCAAAAACAGCTCGTGGAACTGGCATGTATTCTGCTCCCAGCATGTTTTATGGGGAAATTCATCAATATTTTGATGGGATGGAAGGCATAAAGGTTTAATGGAACGACGTTTTGATCTGGGAAAAAACACTAGCTGAGCATGGCTGGAGGCACTGAGCAACCATGGAGACAATCAAAACTAAACTAAAGAAAACTTAAATCCTGTATGATGGAAGTAACATACCTGGAAGATATATACATGTAGATCACAATAAAGCTGAAGATATCACTAACATAGCTCGGACAGACAAGTAAGAAGGTACAAAGATTCCTCGAAATGCTGAATTATGGAAGAAGAATTTCCTCTAATTTGCAAGCTGCACATAGAACCCTAATAAGGGGTTAGAAAAACAAAGTCAGCAGCAGCTCAGAAATAGGTCCTGCAAGATGCGATTATGACTTTTAGAGCAGCCCATGTGAGTGTACTCCCAACCCAGCTTGCTAATGAGAGAAGAGCTCTCAGTCTACTTGTGTGAACATCTGCAGTCAACATCTAGGCTCTAATACAGCTCCACAACATCTTTTTGACGGTTGTCATCACGTTGGAGGCAGACTAGAGCACATTTGAGATGTGTAGTGCTATTGTGTAACTTTATAAACAGAAACAGTAGAGGAGAAAGGGTACATAAATGGCTAGGGGCCAGTTCCAGGGTGGTATTTTTCAACCTCCATTTTAAACCCTAAACATATAGTTCAGTCCTGTGCTGCCAAGTAGTCCCTGCTTGTGTGGTGGCTTGCCTGTTATGTTTACCATGTAATAATTTCCTTTGATCAGCTGGGAGGAGACAAACGTGGAAAAAAACATTGTTATTATTTTAGTTTTTGATTGTCTTTGGGTCCAACTCTCTGCTGCAGACAGGCAGTGTTGCTTAAGGTACTGCAGTGTTCAATTGTGGTAGGAAATCTCAAGGAATTAAATAATAATAGTAAATAGTTTTCGAAAAGGGTTTAAATGGCTCTGCTTTCAGATCCCCTTTCACCTGGCGGTCTGACAGAAAGGTGTGAGAATCTGAAAAGCTGTGGCACTTCTATATACATGTTTTGTTCTCAGATCAGTACAGAAATTCTTTGTGGTCTTTCAGTAGCTCTTGATAGGCTACCAGGGAGGGAGAAATTGCCAAGGTATAGACAGTGTTCTGGTACGTCATCTCTCTTGACATAGTAGAAACTGTAAAGCCATTGAGTTGGAAAACCTTATATCTATGGAGAAATTATCAGGTATGGGCTGATAATCATCATTACACGATGAGAATTTACATATTATGCTATACATTCATTTCCATATCAAATTATAAGGAAAATAAAGGTATGCTTGTATTGTCTTACTGTTCTGAATTTTACTTGATTGCCATTTTTCTGCCCACGTTGCTTTATTGATGCATTTCCAAAAAACTCTGCTCTATGACAATTTAGGCTTCTTCATGCAGACCCTAGAACCTACCTCTTTGTCCTGCAGCTTTGAATTTTAGAACATTTATGGGGTAGGTGAACTTGCTTTTTGTCAAAAGGAATTAAAATTGAAAGTACTAACTTCTTTGATGCGGCCAGGAAACAGTGATAAGTGATGGATTCTTCTTCTAATAACACTCTTTTACATCTTTTACATTTTCACAGACTTTGTACTTAAAAAAAAAAGTGAGACTTATCCTGGAAATATCTATAGTGATGTCATTGTAGCTACACCACAAATGGGCGTAGCCCATCAATTGCACTAGAGTTCCATTAGACATGAATCAATATCTATTGATCAGCGTTAGGTCATGATCTTTCCACGAATATACATTCAAGAACATAAGGATAAAGCTGAAGTATAGAATCAGCCAAGAGTACAAATACGACAATTTCACCTCACATTAGCAGTGATAGTGCGTTAGTTCAACAGGATATCTGCAATAGAGTTTTATTTTTCCCTTTTCCACAAAAATTTCACCACTTCTCGTGGGAAGTGTATGAAGAATGTTCCTTATCAGTATCTAGGTTCATGTCAAGTACGTTAGTCTATTCACCTTCTATTCCAATGAGGTCTTTTTTTGTGAGAGGCAAAAAGGGACATTTTGAGTTGTAGCCCACTGAGATAGCCTGTGTTTACATTCATGAGAAGAGGTGGAAACATCCATCTATATGCAGTGACAACAGTCCAACTTTAACTATAGGTAACAGGCCATAGGTATGGATATATAGATAACAGTAGCAAGCATAGACTGTTCAGCCCCTATATCATATAGCTATAACAATGACCCTCGCAGCTTGCCCTGCCACCAGATTCTGCAAAGAACAAGTGTTGATTGAACAGGTGCCACCTTCCAATAATCCAAAGCCTAGACAGAACAAACCCTACCTGATGCTATCCAGTGTGCTGCTTATTACTGCTTAATTTGCCCAGTTACATGGTATGAGAGTTCAATTGAGCTCACGTTGATATTCTCATCATGCTGGACATCAGTGGATGGCAAAATGGACAGTAAGACTCTCTAATTGGAATGGTACCAGTAATTTTCCTTTTTTTCATGAGCATTGTTCTACACAGAGAACTGCAAATATTCGGTGGACGGTAGGTGATTTTGAAACCAGAGTTGCCTGAGTCTTGTTGAGGTCCTTTGTGTGGACTAGAACAGCTGGGATATTACTTAATCCTGAGTTGTTTAAATTTTTTTCTCGTAATCACAGTCCCCTCCTGTTATAATGCAGGTGGTCTTGCTGTGACTATTAGTTGTTGTCCCTGGAATTTCACTACAAATGTTTACTGGAAGGAGGAGCATTGGTGGGCAGGGGGTGAAGGTTTCTGTTGTAACAAGATGATGTAATCTGCACGGTTTCTAAAGCTTCTAGAGCCTGCTTGAAAATTAGGGGTGCTATTTCTCCTTTTTATGGCCAAACACAAATTCAGCTGTGGTGTTCATACCAGATTATTTTCAAAATACATGATCAAGTGTGTGTTCTACATACATGTTTTACATGATCCTCTGCAGTTTTTTGTGCCCTTGTCATTCAGCATCTGCCTTAACTAGTGGTTCCTGTTTAATTCCTGTCCTGCTAGCTAAACCTCCACTGAAACATAGAAGCTAGAGCTGGAAAATAAGATGGCTAGAAGCTCTGGGCTAGTGACTACCTCACAATGCATGTTTTTGCCTTCCTAAGCATATACAATATTTTGCGAGCCTTGTTCAGACAACCCTTCCTCTTTAGCCAGTCACTTAACTCCTTGATACTTTCCCTGCTTTCCATCTGATCTCTGCCTTTTTGGGAACCCAGCACCCTATAGGAGTTTGCTTTTGCTAAAGGTCACCCTTTAGCAAGGGGTGGGCAAATCCCAGAACTTCTTACCTGTTTCTTCCTCTTTAATACTCTGACTGCTTTTGGCACTGCTGGTATCTCTCTGTTCCTAATCTGATTGTTTCCTTTCTGGCCTCTCTAGTTTTTTCTCTAGCTATTTCTGCCGTACTTGTAAGGTGTCCCTCTCTGTCTCCTACATCCCTCTCTTATTGGTCACAAGTGTACCTGAAGGCTTTGCAACTGGTCTTCCCTCTCCCTGAATCCATTCACAAGAAGAACTTCTGAGATCTTCCAGCATTCTGTGCTGAAATAACTTCATTGCAATTAACAGACTGCATGCTTATATTCCGAAAAGTTTAAGAGACTTAATTTTTCTAACTTGCTTATTTTTGGGATGAGAGAAAGAATGAGGTGAGGGTAACAGGGAGTGCCGATATAGTCAATATAATTGGACCCACAGACTGCACAGAACAGCTGAAACCACCACCAGTTCAGTTATCCAGGAAACCTTGGGACAGAGAAAGTCAGAGAAAACCAAACAAAAATAGACATGGTTATGATATTAAAAATACGTGCTAGAATCATAAAAGTGTCACAGTTACCATAATGAGAATAGCCTTAGATTTTCCTTTGCCACTTTATTCTTTTTTCACTACTGAAGACAGGAAGATTGAGACAAAAAGGCCGTAATAATAAACTACAGACAAAAAAATGATTCCCCAAAATGCATGTGCTTTTAAAAATATCACCAACCAGCTTCTTACAGTTTGTAGCTGTCCCTGCTTTGAGGGTGCACGGTGTTTCTGGCTGAACCAGATGACCTCCTCCCAAAGTTATGCTATTGTTCTAGAAAACCAAAAGAAACCTATTTTTACAAATCGCCTTTTCACCAGCATTTTCATTTAAAACGCTTTATAGGGTTTTAGTAGCCTCTTAAATGATTTATTTCACTGACACCATTGTTAATTAGCCCATGCTTTACTTCCTCATGCTCCTTGTCCCGAGCCAGGCCTCCTTGGAGTTCCACTGCTTCCCAAACTGGCAATGATCTGTCACTTGCTATTTCCACCAGCTATAGGAGATGAAATTTACACCTCAGCTGGTTCTATCCTGTGAAAACTTCTCTAAAGCAGACATAAAAATGACTACGGTTTAATGTCTTCAGTTTAACTTCCTTTAGCAGTTTCATGCATATACAAAGTCAGATCTATATGCTACCCATGTTTCTTTCCTCTGAGACGCACCTAAAGGAATGGTTGTAGTTATTTCTGTTTCTAAACTTCCTTGGTTCTCTGTCGTTACAGTGAATAAGACAAATACCACCTATATCTTTGTCTGAGGTAGGTAGCTTAGTCACAGACAGCAGCATAATATAGCAGATAGTTTTTGCGGTGACTAAGACCAAGTATTTTATTTATCATATGATCTTTTTTTTAAGAACACAGTCAGACTGGAATCATTCTCAGCTTTTGTCCAGCTTTTTTTTTTTGTTGTTGTTGCTAAAGGTGGATGCATAACATATGTAGATGACAAAGGCAAAGTTCTGATGTTAATTTGGATTAATTTTCTCATGGATTCAGCTCTAGCTGCTCAAATCAGGCCCTTGCCTGAGATTATTATAAGTGTATTTTCTCTTTTAAAAAAAGCTCATTTCTTATATTTGGAACAAAGAAGTCTGTAAGTGTTCTCTTCTTCCAGGAGGATCTCATAAAACCCTGCAAGTTCACTACTTCAGAACTCTCATTTTCAGATTTATTCCCCCCCTCCCTGAACCCATATTGGCAAAACAAACCAACAAAACCAAACGCTCCCCCCCTAAACCCAGTCACAAATCAAATTGGACTCCTTATTATAACTACAGGATTTTTTACAGATTTGCAACAAGGGTGGTGCTTGAACCATTACCTGAAAGCATGCCTTATTAATAAGGTTGAGCCTTTTTTTTTAAAAAAAAAAAAAAAAAAAAAAAAGAAAAGGCATTAAAAACAGATGAAAAATTACTTCTAATTTTTAGGTTTCTAAATCTTGGTAATGCTTCTGCCTGCTTTCTAAAAGTGTTTTATGGTAATGACTTAGTAGCCATCTACTAAAGCTGAACTCAGCTGTGACAAAAGATAGCTCTTTTATTAGTTTATTTGAAAAACACAAAGAAAGAAATATTGACTCTGTCCTATCCCTGTGAACCTGCAGAATCACTACAAATTTCCTTCTCCAGCCTTTAAGGTAGGGACTGCAACGTCTACTGAAACGCAGACACTCAGTTCCTCCAAGATACCAGCCAGAGGTGGAACGTAAGAAAACTCTGGAAATTGCCATCTCAGAGACGCCCTGCCGGCTTTCACTGCCTCCAGCAATCTGCTGCAAATTCTCCATTTTCATCTTAAAATAATGCTTTTATATTTTTGCAGTGGGCAATTACAGGCATCACAGATCACAGGAAAAACAGATGTGCTGCTGACCAGTTAACTTAGTCTTGCAGAAAAGTGTCTACAGCCAAACAGCAGCAGATGGCAACTTACCCCTGTTCCACTTCATTACCTCAGTAAGGTGTGAATGGGAAGGCTTGTAATTTGTACCACTTAGATACTAACGTTTTTAAGCAGATGGAATTTCTTTTTTTTTCTCTTTCTTTTTAAAAAACAAAGCAACAGCTAACACACACCTTCACTTTCATGGCAGTTGGTCAGAGCAGCCAAAGCCATGAACAGAAAAAATACAAATATCTGAGCTTTCAACAACAGAACCTCATAGGTTATATGGGTTTCGTGCAGTATTAGGGCAGGACTCTGAGCTCTGTGGCAGGGGTAGAAAAATGATTTCATTACTGTGGAATTAAAATCAACTGTATTACACTGGAAAAAAATTATCTGGTGAAACTCAGAGCAAGAGAGAACTGAATTCTTGCTTTAGTCCCTTCTCTCCCACTCCCTGAGCAATCCTCTGAATTCCCTATTAGCGTCTCAGCAGAGTAGATAACCAGCTGTTTGCAGAGATTTCTTAGAAATAATCACTAGGACAAATAGCGTACACGATCAAGATCCTCAACAGCACTCGAGTACTGAATTTTAGGGAGCAACTTGCCTAAAGGATCTTGCTAAAGCTGAAGACTTCAAGATATCATTCATCTGTCATCTACTGACCAGATACTGGTAAAACAGATTTTTTTGACCCTGAAAAACATTGATTCTGCATGTGTAAAACAAAGTGAAACAGAAGATATGAAATTATGAGAATGAATAATCTGCAAGTGAATAGTTCGGTTGTAGTTCATAATTATTTGTTCTAGGAGCCCATCGAAGAAATAATTCACCAGCCTCTTTTACTGTGGAGAAGAAAGATGTAGACTTAGTGGACATCAGAAATTAAATTGTGGACTTCTTGGTTAAAGAGCTCATAGAATCTACTCCAGTTCTGTTCCTAGACATTTTTGCAAAAATAAACTTGGACAAAACATCATTGTTCCAACATAACTACTGAGTCTTCTACCTCTGAGCTACTCTACCTAGCTCTTCTACACAAGTATTTCCACTGAAATGTCTAGAAACAGCTTTGGTGCAGGTGGACAATTGCATACAATTCTTCTGGCTGTGTTTGCTTGGAACGCAGAGTCACCCAAAATAATCCTCAAACAAAGGAGGTGGTTATCCGTCAGAAGCATTGATGGGACACAGCTGAATTCAGCTAAACGTTACATTTTTCCTTCCTGAAAGAAGAATCCTGTGTGTACAACTGTCACTTCACCATCAGACATCACTTCTCAATGGAATTACTCCTTTGGTTTTGTGAGAATAGGGAAGTTATATTTCCAGGTTACAGGTGTTTTTCATGCAGTTTGATATCAGGATATCAGCTTCTTTGTCTGAAGGTGACAACTGCGTGAATTATGGGCACGCTTTTCTTACATGGGTTTTTAAGGGTATGGTTTGCTGCGTTATTTAAACTGTCTTTTTCAAGCTGCTTGTAAAACAATATTTGTATTTCTCTTACGTTGTTGGCATTTCTCCTTGATCTTCTAACTTTTGCAATGTCTTCGCAGAAAGAGGCATGCAAACACAATACATTATGATATGGAGCCTGAAAATGTATATACCCTCGCCTATGTGAACTTTTCTCCTCGTCTGTCTAATTTTTCACAAATCCTCTGCATGATTCCGCCTCTATTTTTGTGCGAGAAGGTGGTTAGTTATTTGAAATGGGAAGGTTGAAGTATCAAGCTGTGCAGTTTACCATGATGGTAAGAACTGGGATGAAAATAATTTTAAAATATAATCACTAATGCAAGGAAAAGTTTTAAAAACTGTCAGCTAATAGTATGTTCCTCAAGACATCCCTAGAATTAAGTATTTTTGTCAATTATTTAGTAAGTGCCTAATTTGCTACTACTGGGGAAGAAAATTACATGGTTGCTTCTAAATTATTAAACAATATTTTGATGGCATTGACAGAGCAAATAGCAAGATATTGACCACAGTCATCATGCTATGGACAAATTCTCACAGTTTTCCTTTTTATCTTTTTATGTGAAATTGAAGAGAAGAAAAATGTCATTAACTGTTATGAACTATATGTGCAAACTGTGATTGGAAGCTTTGCCAAGAGTTCACCTTCCTTTAGATTTTTCTTGTAGAGTCACTAATTCATAGGGTTTTTTCTAAGAAAGCATTTATAACTTCACAAAGACACTTGATTGTACAGTCAATTTTCTGGCTTGACAGGTTTTATGCTCTTCTGCTAATCATTTGCTTCAGGGTCTATTTTCAGTCTTTTGAAAGAAACATCTGCATCTTTAATAGCATTTTAATAAAATGATACCTAGATTTCAGGCTCACTCCAACTTTACCTCCTTTTTTCAGGCATATTCATCAGGAAAGTTTAACTGTTGTTTTTCCCAAAATTTGAAATGTCCCATCGGATCATTGTAAATGTCACAGATTCAGACATAGATGTCCGTTGAGCTCAAGAGTTCATAATCAGGCATAAATCAGACACAGCCTGCAGTTATGGGTGGAGGAAGAAGGAAGGGCTGCCCGTAGGGCCCAGTGGAGATTAATTTGGATTTTGACCAAATTTAAGTGGTTACTGAATCTGTGATACGGACAGGAATTGTCCTAGGCGAAGGTTACTTCAGTGGTATGGAAGAGAGATCAAGATGAGAACAGGAAGAGAAGGTGTTCACATCGGAAGCACTGGAGTGTTTCTTTGAATTTGTACACAAAATTTGGGTTGCTGGCCACACTTAAGAGTACATAGCTGTGGGTATGCATAGGAATGGTAGAATAATGATGGGCCAGAAACCATTACCAATATTTAGGCTGTACAAGGAAAGGAGGTATTGCAGAGTCCTTCAGAGTGCTGTAGGTCTAAGAGACCTCCATGGTCAAGGGCTTTATTTACAAAATTTGCTATATTCATTAAATCACCAATCAAGGCCATTTTATTCTCATCATTTGAACGTAGTTTTCCATGCTCTTGGGTGCCATGGTTTTTTTTTGTTTTTGTTTTTTTCTCTTTGAAGGACAAGCTCCACCAACATTCTTAGAATAATTTGCCAATTTATCTCAAGTTCTAGGTCGATTGAGAGTGAAGCTTGGCTAACAGCTATTGAAAACAGAAGGAGCTGCTGTACTGACATATCACCACCAGAGATGTGCACAAGTGAACACAGAACTGCCTATGCCAGTCTGTTTTTCCCCTTTTATACCTATACAACCTAGTCATGGTGAAAAGAAAAATAAGAAAAGAAAAAAAAAATTAAAAAACTTTAGCTCATTAGTTTCAAATTATTATTTTTTTTTCACTGAGAAATCGTTCAACAGAACTTGAAAATTTTTAGGCAAAGCCCGTCATTCCTGCAGCCTTTTATTCACATAATAGCTCGCAAAGACTAGTTGGTTATCAGCCTGTAGCAGTGGTCCCTGGAGTTGAAGCGAGGTGCCCAAGCAGCCCAGAATACAAAATGGGAGAGAAGCTCAGGCAACATAGGTGAGAGAGCTAAGAGATAGAAATGAGTGAGAAAGAAGAAATGGCTTTAGAATAAAGGATAGCAAAGCAATTAAGAGTCTGGAGTAGGAATTCAGTGATAAGCAGATGTCTGGAAATGTGTACCTGCAATGTAGTTGCAGCCCAAAAGTTTTTATACCTTCATAAACATCTGAGAGCTTGTGCTACTGAAACTTGGAAACTTGTCTACACACCTTCTATGCCCGTGCATTTTCTAACATGGTGAATTTCTAGATGACCCCCCCCAAAAAAAAATGAAGGAGAGAATATCAAAACTGCTACAGAATGATAAATATTATGTTACTGTTTAAAAACGGAGTCGTATATATTTAAATAATTCCTGATTGCTTGGGTAGGCTCCTAAGCACAGGTGATTTTTTTTCCCTTAACATCTAATCTAACCTGTTTTGTTGCTGATTAAGCCTGTTGCTTCTCTTTCTATCAAAACCAAATTTTCTCCAAGGGATTTTTAACCTGCTTCACATTTAGCATCTACTGAGCTCAAAAACTTCATGGATTGCTCCTGTTTCTACCGAAATCAGTGAGAGTTTTGCCACTGAGAACAGCACACTGACTTTAATTAGGGAACCCTCTTGGTGCTTCTGAGAGATGTTCATTTTTATATTTTTTCTGCAGGTGTGTGGATGTGGGCATGAAGAATGGGATTAATTTTATCTAAGGTTAGCACTTTGGCATCCAGTCCCAGTTAATCTTGTAACATCCCTCTTGAAGTTAATAGAAAGAAGAATGGAACTTTGGAGGACAGTTCACCCTTCCTGTCTTGGCATGGGATGATTCCCTCTCTGTGAGGTTTCTCTCTCTCCAGGACAAGAAAACTTGACAACCTGCTTTTAGATGAGGAAAGTGCAGGAGAGACAAAAGAATTCTATTCACAGTGATTATTTCTTCAAATGAAGTGGTGACTGCACTGACTTTTGGATTAAGCACTCTGCTCGTGTGGTTGGGATACGGACTCTGAGGGAGACAATTGGTGCTACTCCATAATATTAAAAGATGATATTACTCTCCTTTGCTTACATCTCCAGAGTCCCCACCACGTAGAAATAACTGTTAATTGTGTGTAACATGCCTGACAGGATTCCCTATGCTTGACCAAAAGGTTACAGTATTAGAGTGGTGTATATTTATAGTAGAGGTGCTGAGATGTCTCTGGCTGATTTTAAGCTCAGTCCTGTAATTTTAAATGGTTTTCTTGGCAGACACTTAGTCTGTGAAATCATCAAAGAAACAAAGATTAGTTGGGCACTCCAGTATTGCAAGCCACTCCTGTGGAACTGCTAGGAGACAGCTTTTTCTCGCTCACAGATACTGACAGCCATGTTGAACAGCTCAACTTGGCCTCGTGTAGAAGAATTAATCCACCAACACACTAACTCTCCAGCTTGGGTAATCATGCAGGGATCACCACCCTGGTCCCTCTCCAGCTCTCCTGTAGCTCCCTTCAGATTCTGCAAAGCTGCTATCAGGTCTCCCAATACTTCCAAGTATCTGAAGGGTGGGTTGAAGGAGGATTGAGCTGGACGCTTTTCAGTGGTTCCCAGTGACAGGACGAGGGGCAACGGGCACAACCTGGAACATGGGAAGTTCCTTTTGAATATGAGGAGAAACTTCTTTGTGTTGAGGATGGCAGAGCCCTGGCAGAGGCTGCCCAGGGAGCGTGTGGAGTCCCCTTCTCTGGAGACCTTCAAGACCTGCCTGGAGTGCTGTGCCCTGGACAGTCCTGCTTTAGCAGGGAAGCTGGGCTGGATGATCTCTAGAGGTCCCTTCCAACTCTGACAATTCTGTGTTTCCATGATTCTCTCTTTACTGGAAAAAGTCTATCTACCAAGAGCTTAGATTCACCTTGGCAATTCCACACCAGCTAAATAAATACAAATGCTTTGTGCCTCGACCTTTCCGTTCCACATATTCAGCGTGTTTCAGCAGACATAGCTCAGGCTCAGGATACGTAGAGGCAGAGATGAAAACGCCCTTTTTGTCCTAGAGTTTGGCACCTGGCAAGGCAGGGAAGCGGCAGCGCTGGGAAGCTGGAACCCACAGCCCAGTCAGCGCCGCCCAAGGCCCGGGTTTGTCTCCTGGAAGTTTTTGTGGAAGAAACCGGTGAGCAAAGGGAAGGCGTGTGTGTGTGTGTGTGTAATGTTACTTTATATACAGCAAACAAATTACATTGTCATTAATATTGCAAGCCTTTTTTGCAGAGGGGGAAAAAAAAAAAAATCCCTGCTTTATTTTAAGATTTTTAGTATGGTTTATTCTGAGATTTAGAAAACACAAGAGAGTCAGGCCTTCCAGACAAATGCATTTACCTTGACGGAATGCATTTGCAATAGCTTTACAACAATGGCCTAGAGAATACTTGCAATTCACATTGGACTTTTTTTTTTTTCTTTTTTTTTCTCCTGCTTGGAAAATGGACCTGGTTCGTGGGCCTAATTCACAGCTACCACACCTACTCTCTCTGCCCAGAGAGCGAAGAGAATGAATAGGTCAATCACCTGACATATTTCCATCCAATTTCAAGGGTAGAATGTGTTCATTTTCTGACTAATGGCATGTCATTTTGCAGAAGCCTTTGGTCGCGAATTAATCCTGGAATCAAAACAGATTTTCCGGGGAGCAATCTTCCATCAAGTATTGATTTTTTTACACTCATGGAGTCTGTACTCCCTAATTTAACCTGACAATGATTCTGCACAATGGGCTGGGAGCACCTTGGCAACTCACAGAAGGAACTTTTAGTGTCTTTTCTTTCTGCAAAGTAGTGGTGGGGGGGTGGCAAGTGGGGGGAAGAAAAGACCCAAACAACACAGTTAGTCACTGGGGGAGTGTTTACTGTCTGATGTTTTATTTCTGATTATTTGGAATGGAGAAATAATGCTAACTTTAGAAGTAATGTAAGCTGGAGATGCCTCTGAAAGACCCATGACTCTGTGAAATCCTGTTTACGGCAACAGTCCCCTGCTGCTCCTGCACCTTTTCCTCACCCCCAGCACTCTTGGATACTAATAATACTAACCCTGTAATAGCATCTCTAGTTGCAGCTGATGCTTTTATGAGATGACATTTTCCGCTACAATAAATAAATAAATAAATGAATAAATGCTTGCACACATAGAAACATAAAAACACATCCTTTCCCAAAAAGGTGGGTTTTGACTCTGGCCTCAGAAGTCCGACTACTGAGAGCTATGCTTTGCTTTCAGATTCTCCTACAGGACAAACTCCTTTTTAGCTGCTTCTCTACACATTGTGTACTAATCTGTTCTAGCTGGTGGTTCTGTTTATTTGACTGCTTACACCAATGAGAAGAGATGAAAAATCTATCATTGTGAAACAATACAACACAAGAAAATGAAAAGGTAGAAATCATTTAGAGACAGAAGGTTTGATGGGACAAAGCATATTGAAGCCATCAGAAGCTGGTTTTTAATAGAAAACTAAGATGGGGCGTTTTTTGTTTTTGAAGGTACCACTGCAGAAGCAAAATAATGCAGTGTAATCATCATTCCTAGGTTAGAACTCCTTTCTTAGAGATGAGAAGCAATACATATATTTAAGAGATAGTGGGTAAGGTGCCCTTCTTTTTCCCTTATTCTGAACCTGAAATGGAAGAGGTTTTAAGCATCTTGCACAATGGCCTTTCTTTGCAGAAAAAAATAACAACATCTCTGCTGATGATTTCTCCATTAGAAACGCCACATTACTGGAAACATTGCTATATGACCTGAAGAGTAATACTTTTTTTCCTCTGCCATTTTAGAGACACTCATGATTTGAGAGGTATTTTGTTGGAAATAATTTTTTTCCCTTCTATAAAACAGCCTTTACTTGGAATAGGAGAAATACAAACCCCTTTCTTGGCCTAACAGGAAAGGTTTTGGAGAAAAAACACACCAGTCCTTCCTTCGGCTCGGCCACTACAAGCCTAGCATAATAGTTATGTTTTTAGGCATCTCGTACCAGATAGTTATGAGTTGCAGACCTGACTGTGCAAATTTCTGAGTGATGGAACTCTATCATTGTCAGTACTAAAATAAAGAATGGGCAAGAATTGTAGAAGAGGAAAATGGCTTTAGAAAAGAATTAAACATCCTCTGCCTGGCTGAATCAGGACCTAAATTCCTGAAAACTGGAATTCCAGAGCATAATGCGGGAAGTATTTGCTGAAAATAAACAAACTGAGATACAAGAGGTCCACATACAGTTTCAATAATGATATTAAGTAATAAATCAGTAATAGTTACCGCAGAACACTAACAATACCATACTATTTGTCCATTGTACTATTTTAGGAATACCTTGGAAACCGCAAGATAAGTGTTTTCTGGCCTCATCAAAAAGGTTAGGGTGAAGAACCCTTGTGTGAAAAGTTTTGAGCGATAGAATATGTTTAAATTGTTACAAATGTTTATAAAAGTGCTTCTAGGCATAAAGATGATCACTGAAATCATACATGGGAACAGTTGAAGACAGCTCTCTCATTGTTAAAGAACTCTTTTCCCGCAAGTTTTTTTTTTCTACTTTCATCTCATTTTCCAGAGACAGTTTGAAAGAGGACTGCTTCTTTTCTTCCTTGTTTTATGAAAGTGCCTTTGTACATTAGCAAAGTGCTTTAATAACACGCACTTTGTAAAAGTCAAAAGTGCTCTATTACCCGTAAGTATAGAAGTAAATAGCACTTGTTTTAATTGAAAACATCAAACTTTTGTAGCTCTAAACACATCAAAGACACATCCATTTGTGCATCTGTTCCAGAAGGTGAATTCCACTGCTTTTAGGCAGACTGCTAAAGAATCAAGCTTATTAGAGCTATGAGAAATTTTCAAATTGAAATGCCTTTCAACCTTCAAGTGGTTAAAATATGGAAACGGTTAATGCACTTAGCATGTGAAAGCCACTTTGAAATAGTTTAACCCATTATCCCCACCAGCTGGGATGTGACAACTGACCACAGATACTGCTTTGGGTCACTCTGACTTCAAGGTAACACATAGTGGCTTACATTTTAACGAAACAGCTTAATCTGTAGGTTAACTAGCAACAGAAGATTTAAGCTGTTGTGTTTTGCTTTACAGGAGCGTGCATTCAGCCTGTTGCTGTGGCTTGATTGAAGGACAATATGATTTTGTACCACTGTAAACTTGACATTTCTCCAAGTGCACTTAAACTTTATATACGCAGCAAAGCGTGGTGATTTACTTAGTGTCAGTGTAACAAAACTACTTCTAAACTCATTTATCTTCCAGCCTTCAAGGCAAAACTTAAATGGCTTAAAGAGTGTCTCATATTTAGTTGGTCAGTTATTAACTTAACCTGAAATAAGATAATGGCTCACAGCAGGGGTAAAGAAGTGGCCGGAGTGATTTCTGAGCCAGATTGAGTTACATTAATAAAGCTTTTGAGACCAGATGAGAGCTACTGGCTCTGGCACGGAGTACAGGCAAACGATGAACACACTCACACAGCCATGGCTTAACAAGTTACCATCTGTCAGCAGAGCTCTAATAACTGACTGTGATTAGATTTCATTCTGATTAAAAAGCTAATGGAAAAGGGACAAATAAAGGCAAAAATCAATCACATCCGTAACCATCAAAATACTAATAGGTTTGTAAATATTTGTACAGGACTTCACCTCCTGATTTCTACAGGCTTCTTGTCCCTGAAATGGTGAGCCTTCTTTTTGAGAAGCCGCCTGTCCACTATTATTTATCTGTATTACCATTCGCCTAGAGGCTTGTGTCAGGGCTCCAGCCACGTGGTACCGGCATACACAACTTACTGTCTTTCTCTGCCTGACAAGGGTGGCAATAGTGCTTGGGAGTCCCCACAGACTAACATGTTGTATACCAGTCTCTGATACCACATTAGGGCTGTCCTACAGCCTTAATGGTGTATGATGCTTCCATGTGGATGAAATCTCCTTCCCACACACTCAGGCGGATCATCAACCTCTGAAAGCTACTGTTCAAGACTGTGTGTTCCTGAAAGAGAAGGAATGCGGCAGCCACAGGCAGAGCTGATAAAAGAATCGAAGTCTCCTGATTCTCAGGGTTACAGTGATAGTAATTCCTTGTCATCCATACTATCAATAGCTTAAAAAGTCATAACAAAATTTTCACTCACTCTTTAAAGTCAAACTTTACAGGAAAAATATATGTTGTTTTCAACAGAGTTGCTAGCTCTGTAAATTCCTCAGCCTCCCTGCTGCTGCACTTTGCAGTGTGGGCAGGAGGAGGTATTATATAAAGATTTCTTATGCATTTTTCAAATCTAAAAGTAGAAATTTATGTGCAGAGTATAGGCGTTTTGTACAAAATTCTGACACATCAGAGTCAGTGGTAAAATTTTCCATGACTTCAAGCAGGCAGATGTTTATTCAAGGTGTTGCTCACAACACCTAGAGTGCTCAATTGACATCAGTCTTTATGATAAGGGGAGCAAGGTGGTGTTAAAAAAAATTAAGTCACGTTTAGGACCTCTGCTTTCAACTAACTTTAAAAGCATGTTGAGTCCTCACCAGATCCTTTAGAAGAGAATAGTGAAGGTGCAAGCATTTTCCACCTTCAGAAAGAAGCCACAGTTTGAGGTCTGCAGTTTGACTTCAGAGCTTAATTTAGGACGCTGTCTTTGATAGAATATATTATTAATTTATTACCAATCACCCATACATAAGGATGCACAAAGCATAGGATACACCACGTGGCACATCCTGTACAATGTACAGCCAGGGGAAATTAAAAAAAAAAAAAAAAAAAAAAA